>PTEX01000090.1:2930984-2983546 GCA_003342815.1 Eudromia elegans | reverse complement strand
TAGGCTGGGTAATCAGCGAGACCACCGTTAAACCTCAAAAAATCCTTCCAGTAATTCCCCTCCGAACCGTAAACGATGCCCAGAGATTAATGGGCGAGATTCAATGGATTAGGCCTATTTCCGGGGTCTCAAACGAACAGCTTGCCCCCCTAAGACCATTGTTAAGGGGCACCGACCCGGCCCAATCCATTGTAGTGTCTGAGGAACAGAAGCAATGTATAAAAGAAATTGCCCAAATTGTCAGCCACCGAGTTGTTTCTCGATATAACCCTGAACTTCCTGTCGACCTCCTCGTTCTGAGGAACTCGGCGGAATATATGGGCGCGGTATGTCAGATGTCAGTTAAGCCTCGCAGAAATCTAGACATAAAGGTGTTGGAATGGGTCTTCACCTCAATCAATCCAACTACCTCTATTCAATCTCAATTAGAAGGTCTATCGGAGGTCATTATGAAAGGGAGAAACCGGATCGTGCAAATTGTGGCTAGAGAGCCCCAAACAATCTACGTCCCAGTCAGGGTAAACGACTTGCAATGGTTTCTGAGTCGTGATTATAATATTCAAGCTGCTCTACTCGATTTTGGTGGTCAGATCAGGATAAAGCCTTTGTTACCTAAGGAATTGAATTGGATCTGTAAATGGCGTTGGATTACCAAATCATTAATGTCYCCAAAACCATTACCCAATGCCGTTACGTGTTTTACGGACGCGGGGCGGAAGTCCCAAAACGCCGCCCTGGTGTGGTATTCCAACGGCGAGGAGAAATCTAGGATTCTGCGTGGGAATCCCACAGAYTCACTACAAGTACTGGAGCTAAGGGCAGTGACTGTCGCTTTTGAATCCTGGAAAGACTGTCCGCTTAATGTARTAACCGACTCTTTATTTGTTGCCGGACTTGTCCAGAGAATCGAAGATGCTAGGATACGACTGTGCAAAAGGGAGAACCTCYTACACCTTTTGGTCCGACTCCAGCTGGCCATARRGGATAGGAGCCAYCCCTACTGCGTCATTCATATACGCAGTCATCAAGAGCCCATAGGACTGGCCAAAGGTAATGCCGCGGCAGACGACCTAGTGTCCGCCGCCGCCTCGACTCCTGCCGACCAGTTTCATGTCGCTAGATTGTCTCATGAAGAGCTCCACCAGAACGCGAAAGCTCTAAAGAGGTCCTTTGATATAACAACRACGGATGCGAGGGCAATTGTGAGATCATGCCCCAGGTGTGCCAAGTTGGGGCCTGGAGTTGGCCTCGGAGTTAATCCTAGAGGCCTTAATCCGAAAGAACTCTATCAGATGGACGTTACCATTTATCAGCCCTTTAAGCGATTAAGACACATTCATGTTACCATAGATACACGCAGTCATTTCATCTGGGCAACCGCCCAACAGGGAGAGCGGGCAATTCACGTAATTCGCCACTTGCTGCAAGCATTCGCGATAATGGGCGTCCCACGCCAAATTAAAACCGACAATGCTCCAGCATACATCAGCTCGACTGTCGGTTCATTCCTCAGAAAATGGAAAGTCAGGCACGTCACGGGGATCCCTCATTCCTCCACTGGTCARGCAGTCATCGARAGAGCACACCGCACTTTGAAAGACCAGCTGATGAGGCTGGACGAAAAGGATGCCCACAGCTGCCTCAATAAAGCGTTATTCGTGCTAAATCAAGTAAACATCTACGAACCGGAAGACCTCCCCCCCGCTGCCGTGCATCATGGATGTTCCCCTGCTAGGGCAAGGACCGACATGAAAGTAATGTTTAGACACCCTCAAACGGGAATCTGGGAGGGTCCAGCRGGAGTATTGTTTCAGGGAAGAGGCTACTTTTGCGTTGATGCTGACGGGAGCCCCCTATGGGTCCCCTCTCGCTGGATTAAACCATTTCTGTCCACCTCTAATTCCAACACAGGGAGGTCTCTTGACCAGGAGTGAAGAAGAGAAATGAAGTCCCTAGTGCCTCTACTACTTGTCGCCACGTCTATCTGGGCCCGTCGAATTCCTGAATTACCCCTCCAGCAGAATGTGTGGGTACAGCTTCCGTTGCTGTGGCTGAGGCCACTGTAGACGAACCAATCTATATAGATATGGAGAGCCTTACTCGGGCAGGTCCACGACCGACTGAGACCAATCTATAAACCAAAAGGTTTCAGGTCGCCCCTGCAACCGTTACCTTTTAACGTTGTATTTGCTAACGCGCGTGTTGAAGTTACGGTTATGCGGTTATAATGTATCCTTCAGTTCACCCCTTAGTTAATGTGTCAGTGTCTAACCCCTACAATATGTTTTCCTTGATATGTTTGCCTTTCCCTACAGAGCCTGTCTTGGGCAAAAGAAAAAGGGGGGATTTGTTGCAGACATGTCCCCCATGGGTGCCCAAGACAGGCTCCCCCTCCCCTATTCCGCCGGCCACCTTCCCTCCACTGCCCAGAGACAGGGCTGCGATTGGCCAGGGTTTCCCGCCAAGGCAGGGAAGGCTCCAGACACAGAACCTTCTCGAGCCTTCTCGCCCCCTCCTYGCCCCCTCCTCACCTGGCCACCTGTCCCTATCCATCCCCCGCTGCCTCCTCCCACCGTCCAATCCCCGCCTGAGAGAATTCCCCCGGTCCAATCCCGTCGTCTCACGCCACCCTCCCAGGACCAATCATTTTACGAGTTCCATGCCGGTTTATTATATAAGTGTTGCTTTCAATTCAATAAAGGTTCCTACCTGTTTGCTCCATGTGCCTTGTGTCGGATGTCTATTCCCTTTGCGGTGCGCTTGGTGTGTGGCTGTGAGCGTGTGTGTGGTGGGAACCCCCCTCGTGTGTACCCCTCCCTGCCGCCTTCCCGACCCGTATCCGTCCCTGGGATTGCTGGTGATTTTTGGAGCGCGCTCCCTTGGGCTCGTGTTCTCCGCGGCTAGCCTTCAGGGTGAGTATCTGGGTTCCCGAGTCAGAGCGCTGCTTCAAGTCAGGAGATCATCGGACCCTAATTGGTCGGAGGCTCCCGGGCTGCCTAGCAACGCTGGTCAGACCAGAAGCGCTCTGGCCCCCGCCTTACTGGGATCACCAGAAGGTCAGGAGGCCAACTCTTCCATATATGCCTATGGCCCCCATAACTATTTACACTATTTATATATATACTGACATAGGATGCCCAACCTGGCCCTCTCTCGTGCAATAACAATAGGGGGCAGGACTGTGTCCTGCAACACAGGATGGGTTGGATAGTTGAGCAAAGAGGAACATCATGAGGTTCAAGAAGGAGAAGTGCAGGGTCCTGCACCTGGGCAAGAATAACCTCAGGCACCACTAGAGATTAGGGATTAACCTGCTGGAAAGCAGCTCCGTGGAGAGATATTTGGAAGTTCTGGTTGACGATGTGTCAGCGATGTGCCCTCATGGCCAAGAAGGCCAGTGAGATCCTGGCCTGCATCAGGACAAGTGTTGACATCAGGTCAGGGGAGGGGAACCTGCCGCTCTATTCAGCTCTGATGAGGCTGCACCTGGAGAACTGGGTGCAGCTGCTTTGTGTGCAGTTCTGAGTTCCCCAGGACATGAGGGACATGGAACTTTTAGAGAGGGTCCATCATGGAGCAAAAAAGATGTCCGAGGGACTGGAGCATCTAGCTTAGGAGGAAAGACTAAGTGAGTTAGGCCTGTTTAGCCTGGAGATGAAAAGATTGAGAGAGGATCTAGTCAACACATACAAATACCTTAGAGGAGAATGTAAAGAGGATGAGGCCAAACTCTTCTTGGTGGTGCCCAGTGAAAGGACAAGGGGTGTTATCTACAAATTGAAACATAGTAACTTTCATCTTCGTATACGCAAAAACTTCTTTACTGTAGGAATGACAGAGCACTGGAACAAGCTGCCCAGAGAGACTGTGGAGTCTCCTTCTCTGGAGATCTTCCAAATCTGCCACATGCGACCCTGTGCTATATGCTCTAGGTGTTCCTGCCTGAACAGAGAGGTTGGACTAGGTGATTCCAGAGGTCCCTTCCAACTTCAACTATTGTGTGACTTTGTGATTCTGTGATTTTGTGATGTTACCATCTTCCAAAGCCTTCTAGAAGAACAAAGGAAAACAAAATATTTTGCTGCTGCTCGATTCTCCCTGACAGGCTAGCATGAGACTTGTTCCAAATTCTGCCCCAGAGCAGATGGCCTGGCATGACTCACTTTTTCTGTACGCTAAGCATTTAATATTCACAAAGAACAAAGCAGTGTCAGAGTTTCACCACTATGTAATAACTACGTGCTCATTCAGTGTATTCTTTCTAAGTTTTTTGGTAAGAAGTAATTCTTACCTGCTTTTCAAACAAGACATACCTTTTGATTGCAGAAGCAGCTTTGGTGTGAGAAATGAATCTATTATGAATGTACTGTTCCTGTATTTGATCTTCAACATCAGTATTTTTGGATATGGATGGATATGGATGGATATTCAAAAATGGCTATCATCCAGCTATGTACGAAGATGAGCATGTATGAAGAGGTACAAAAGACCTACAATTACAGGAAAACTGAAAGGAAACACAAGCTTATCAAATATATACTGTTATTCTCTAGAGCTAGGTAACAATGTGGATGATCTCTTTACCCACATTTGTCTACTTTGCCTTATGCAAGATTATGGAAGCTGGAGATGGAAGCATTGATTAGGATTGAAAAAGGAAGTGCAGGGTCCTGTACTTGCAGAGGAATAACCTCAGTCACTAATATAGATTAGGTGTAACTGGTGAAGTGAGCTCCAAAGAGTGTCAAGGATTTGGGAATTGTCATGGACAGCAAGTTAACCATGAGCCAGCAATGCACCCTTGTGGCCAAGAGAGCTAATCGGCTCCTGGCCTGTATTAGAAGGAGGGCTGCAAGCAGAAGGAGGGATGTGATCCTCCCCTTCTACTTAGTTCTGGTGAGGCCACACCTATAACATCGTGCGCAGCTGTGTGAAAAAAAAAAAAAAAAAAAAAGGGAAAGAGGGAGGGCAGAGAGACAGAAAGCATATGATCCTAGTGAAAAAGTGTATGAAGATATTCTTTGAAATTATATTGTTATTGATGTAACCAACTTTTCCCATATGATTTCTATAATTAATAGGATTAAAAATAATGTATTATTCAGATGTGGACAGTAGACTATAGCTACAATATCTATACAGCAATGTGTAATGACTTGTAAGGCTACATAATGCTTTCATAAAATCATAGAATACTTAAGATCGGAATGGACCTTTAGAGATCATCTAGTCCAACCCATCTGCACACATGAGGTCATCTATAGCATGTGGCACAGGGTGGCATCCAAGCAGCTTTTGAAGATCTCCAGAGAAGGAGACTCCACAGCCTCTCTGGAAAACCATTCCAGTGCTCTGTCCCCCTCACTGTCAAGAAATTTTTCCTTAATTTCCAATGGAACTTTTGACGCTTTAATTTGTATCCATTTCCTCTAGACCTATCAGTGGTCGACACAGAAAAGAGGCCGGACCCATCGTCCTCCCTCCTTCCCTTGAGGTATTTATAGACACTGATTAGATCCGCTCTCAGCCTTCTCTTCTTCAGGCTAAATAGGCCCAGCCTTTGATCATAGGGCAGATGTTCCAGGCAGATGTTCTTAATCATCTTTGTAGCCCTGCGCTGGACTCTCTCTAGCAGCTCCTCATCCGTCTTGTACTAGGCATCCCAGAACTGCACCCAATACTCCAAGCGAGGCCTCACCAGACCTGAGTAAAGGGACATGATCACCTCCCTTGATCTACTGGAGACGCTCTTCTAAATGCATCCAGGATCCCATTGGTCTTCTTTGCCACGAGGGCACACTGCTGCCTCATGGTCAACTTGTCATCCACCATGGCGCCCAGGTCCCTCTCTGCAGGGCTGCTCTCCAGAGGGTCAGTCTCCACCCTGTACTTGTGTCTGGAGTTACTCCGGCCCAGGTGCAGGACCACGCACTTTTCCTTGTTGAACTTCATGAGGTTTCTCATCACCCAGTCTGTCCAGGTGCCTCTGGATGGCAGCGCAGCCCTCAGGGCTATCAGCTATTCCTCCCAGTTTCTTATCATCAGCCAACTTGCTGAGGGAGCACTCCATCCCTTCATCCAGGTTGCTAATGAATAAGTTGAACAGGACCGGACCAAGGACTAAGCCCTGGGGGACACCACTAACCACGGGCCTCCAGCTGGTCTTGGCACCACTGATTACCACCCTCTGAGCCCTCTCCTTGAGCCAATTCCTAATCCACCTCACTGTCCATTCATTTATCCCACACTTCTGGAGCTTGCCCAGGAGGATGTTGTGAGGGACGGTATCAAAAGCCTTGCTGAAGTCCAGATAGATTATATCCACCGCTCTCCCCTCATCTATGGAGCTAGTCATTCCATCATAGAAGGCTATCAGGTTAGTCAAGCATGATTTCCCCTTAGTGAATCCATGCTGACTATTCTTGTCCTCTCTTCAACTTGGATCATGCTCCTGGTCATACGCCAGGTCAGAAACAGCACCAGGGCTAATCTTAGACCTAGTATTGTGCAGCAACTCTTGAAGACAATGGGATTTTTGCTTGAATGGGGTAAGTATAGGGAGAGAAGTGGTGAAAGGAAAGTTCATTCTTGGTGTCAGAAAGGGGGAGAAGGGTAGACAGGAGGGAAACCTAAGAGCCCGCATTTCTGCTCCGGGAGATGTCCAGGTTAATGGAGGAAATTAGAAATGACAAAACCCAAAGCTCACAACTGCTCTGGCAAAGATTGATATGGAAAAGATCAGGAATGTTACTGGTGAGGGGCAACAGGAATGGCCACCCCAGAAGGTGGTGGATGTGGAACCCCCTCAGTGTTCCCCATGTCACAGAATGTGCTGGGGTCCCCTTGCAGTGTGACATCACCACGGGCTGCTGTGAGGTCACCATCAGCCACCCCTTATAGCCCTGCGGTGCCGGGGCAGCTCTCAGCCTGCTGCTCAGAGTCCAACAGGTTCTCATATCTCGTTGGGTTTGGCGGGCTTGCTCCTTCGGGGGCACTTTGAGTGTTTTAACTGGTCACGTGGAAAGCTTGTGTGTGTGTAAAGTCTGTTTGTGTGTGTGTGTGTTTGTGTGTGTGTGGAAAGCCTGTGTGACTGTGTGAAGTCTGCGTGTGTGTGAGTGAGCAGCGTGAGTTGTCTCCTCTCCGCAATGCGGAGGAGACGGACTCCACAGCGGCGATGCTGCCGCCAAGAGGCGCAGGCAGCCTCTGCTGCGCCCCACCGCCAGGTGGTGCTGGAGGCCCAGGTGGCTGGTGGCGTCCTCAGCATGGCCGGTGAGACACTTGTCACCACCAGTGAGCACGCTGGGGGCAAAGCTGGTAAGTGTTGCTGCTGCTGGGGGGTCCCTCTGGGCAAGCCCATCCTTTGGTGTCCCCCAGTTATATGCACCCTACACTTGCAGAGGGTTGCAGAGGGTCCCTGTCTGTGTCCCCTTGGCCTGCCTCAATGGAGCCTTTCTGCCCTGCAGAAACACCAAAATTTCAAAATCACAGTCACAGGGAGGCTTTGGGGCAGTCAGGTGACTGCGATGCAATGACCTATAACCTCCATGTTGTTCTGGTACCACGGCAGCCATGGGACTTGCTACTGAAACCAGTAGCCTGGCCAAGACGTGGCAGCAGTGCCTGGAGGGGAGGGCTCCTCGGCTCTCCGATGTGTCCTGCTCCAAGGCATGGTCTTGGCACTCACCCTTCCCACAGAGGCAGCACGTGGGGCTTAGCGTGTCCCTCCCATGCAGAGCTGAGCCCCTGGGGAGCCTGCAGGAGGGACCACGGCAGGTAGATCTCACTTGTCACTGATTTCTTCCACCAGGATTCATCATTTGGCTTGCTGGTTGCCTGGCTGCCACCACCACTTCCATAAGGAGATGCACTAACATCTGCGTCTCCACCATGTGAGTATCTCTTCCCCCAAACTATGAACATCTCTGTGCTCTCAAGTTGGAACTGGTCTGCTTTTAAAGCAAAAGACAGAAGCAAGTACCACAAGGGCTATTTTCTCTTTCACTCGGTCCTCTGGGGAGATCACCTGCGTGGTGCTGACAAAAGCCATGTGCCTTTCACAGTCCAATCCATGAACTTTCTGTCAAAAATGTACTCTTTGGTGCTTTGATGTTTGCGAACAATTTCATTATAAAAGGGAGTGCCTAGATCTTGAGGTTGTGCTAATAACTACATTCCTTCTTTTCTAGGAAAAACGTCAAACTTAAGAAACAAGGCTTCATGAAAGCCATTTTCTTCATGTCTGTTGTTCTTGGTGAGTAGTTGTGAGAAATGAGCTGCCAGCAATTGCACAGAGTGCTGGACACTAGGGATTGGGGTGAGGTAGAGGCCCCACTGGGGCACCGTTCAGTTTCCCATTCCTGTGCTTCAGGGTACTCCAGATGTGTCTACAAGGGGATCCCATTAGCCTAGTAACCTGGTTTCTCCTTGTTTTGAATTTTAGTTGGCGTCTATGTTATCTTCTCCCTTGTGATGTCGAGTTTCTATGGAAAAGCAGTGCTGCAGGTGAGTGACAACTGCTGCAGGACAGGTAACTCCTGCAAAGGAGAGGTGCTGGTTGTGCTGCATACATCCCCAAATCTTCCCATTCCCTGCAGAGGGAAGCTTGGCAAAGCTTCCCCTTGCCAGAGTGAGGCGGCAGCTTCTGCTAGGCCTTTCTCGAGCAGTGTCTCTCGGAAAGCCTGGCAGTTGCAGCAGCTTTGCTGATGGAAAGCCCTTCCATTTCAGGAGATGCTGGGCGGGATGATGCAGAAGCAGAAGGCCAAACAGTGGCACCTGTAAATTTCTCTTCTCTGAGCTTGGGTGCTCCCACAGGGGCTGGGCAGCTTTTTAACAGCTGCTTCTTGCTGTCTGCAGGGAATTACAAATGAAACAGCTGCAGGAAGAGCTGGCTCAGCTGCAAGAAGTTATGAGGAGCATGAAGCAGGTGAGGCTCTGTTTTGTGAAGGGAGCTTTGGACAGAGAGGAGTCCTGTCAAGAACACTGAAACACTTTAGAAAGCATTAAGTCTTTCAGGTCTTTGCACCAGGTGGTGCATTCTGTGGCTCAGGCTGTCCCCTTTCTTTGCTGAGACTGCCTGTCCCACTGAGCTGCCACTGAAGTGGTGGTTTCCTGTTTTTATTTCTGTCTTTACCAGGAACTCCTTCAAATAACTGAAAATCTTTTTGATATTACGCTTCAAGGCCCCGTGCAGCTGCCTGACTGGGCRCTGAAAACAGCAGGTTAGAACCCAGGGAGACAAGTCCCCTTGTGGTGTTCTTGCGTACAAAGGGAGCTTGTGTAGAAACTCGGGCTCACCAAGGTGGAGGGAGGAGAAAGGACACATGGGGGTCCACAAGCAAGGCTGTGGCAGAGGGGCTCTCTCATGCCCAGTCCCGCCTTGGGGTTCCATGTGCTGCCTCTGCCACTTCCCCACAAAGTTTCTGTGCCATCAGAGAAGCTCTCCTCCTCTCCACTAAGCCCTTCTCTGAACCAAAAGGGTAAGGCTTGGCTGTCCACAGAGCAGGACCACAGTCCTGGTCTGACATCCTTCCCCCAGGTTTTGTTGTCTCTCAGTACGTGCGGACCTGTCTTTTCCTGCTGCTGTGAGAGCGCAGCAGTGCCCAGGCCCATCAAGATCACCCTCTCTGAGCCCTCTCAAGCCCTCTTTTCCCTTGGCATCTGGGCCCTTCTGAGAGGGAGGTGCTTGGTGGGGCAGTGAGAGATATAGCTGGGGTGGAGTGTTAGAAGTGTCTTGCAAGGACCAGTGCTGTGTTGTCTCGCAGTTAGTGACTTTGTCTGCCTTTCAGGTGCTAGTATAGACCATCAAAGAACATCTAAAACGTATGTACGCAGCTGGATTTGCCACGCCTTGAGGTTTCTTTGTGCGTCCATCCCTCCTGACATTATATTGCAGGTATTGTAGCCAAAATCTTCCAATGCAATTTAGTTCCATCATGCACAAGTGAGAACAAAGCCCAGGTGATTCTCCCYTGTAGCTGGTGGCAAGAAGGTTTTCCTCTTGCCTCCACAGCCGCCCATGTGCTGCTTGTTTCTGAGCAGAATTATAACATGTAGGCAAAAGGGGCTTGTGCTGCTGGTCACAGGAGTTGTGGTGCTATTCCTGTCTCACCCTCACTGTTCTTTGCTGTTGCATTCTGCTTTCAGCCTGAGCTGTCCCCGGGAAACTGCTGGGCCTTCCCCGGGTCTCAAGGAACAATAGTAATTCAGCTGTCTGAACCTATATGGCCAAAAGCAATCACGGTAGAACACGTCTCTAAGACCCAATCTCCAAGTAGTGACCTCAGCAGCTCGCCCAAGGATATCAGCATTTCTGTAAGTCTCTATGGGTCCTTGTGGTTGGCCTGTGGCTGTGTGGAAAGGCCACAGCAGGGTTTTCATTGTGCGTGTGCTGGCATTTCTGTGCTGCTCTCTGCTGAGTGCACAGRGCAGTGCCCTAAAGGGCTATTTCAAGCACTGTGCATCTTCATGCCCCTCCAGATTAGGGCAAGCATCTGAGGGCACAACCTGGGGAGAAGAGGTAGCTGCACCATAAGCTGTGCCAGGCTCCTGCTCAAAGCATGGCAGAGGATGGGCAGATAACAACCCTTGAAGCAATGTGTGTGTTTCTATTTCTGTGGTCACATCTGATTTGCCTGCCTTGTGCTTTGTCTCTTAGGGTCTAGATGAGAAAGGGCAGGAAACTCCCCTTGGAGCCTTCCTCTTTAACGCTGAGAAGGAGCCAACACAGGTTTTTCTCCTGAAGGTACAGTGGTTGTGTGGGGAACAGCAGGGAGGAGAGCTCTTTTTTTTTTTTTTTTCAGAATGAACTTCATAAAGGATTTCAGTATATAAAAATTAATATAATGAACAACTGGGGCAACAAGGAATATTCTTGCGTATATCATTTTAAGTTGCACGGTAAAAAGAGCACAACCATGACTGAATTTGGTATTTAAAAGACTTCTGAAAAAAAAAAATGTTTAAAAAATAATAAATCTGTGGCTATTGTTTTTGGTGTGGTTTGATGTCATTTCCTAGATGGTTTTAAAACCAGCCCTTTTCTTGTTTTCATACATTGAGTTGCTCCTTGGCCTTTTCCCCTCTGTCTGCACAGTTTTTCAGCCAGCAAAGAGTCCACTTATCTAAGCCATGAGCTGCAAACTTCTCCAGGAGAAGGTAGTGGGAAACAGTGTCAAAGCCCTTACTAAAGATTCTTCATTAGTAGTTCAATATATAAGACATTTGGCTCAAAAAGCAGTACAAGATCTTGTACACGAAATGTCTTTTTACAGTAAAAAGCAAACATGTAAGCAGTGAAGTTTATTCCTTTTTGAACTGGAGATGTGGATATCCTTGTGTACGTTACCATCAGAGAAACTTTTCTTACTCAGAGGGGCAGCTAATTTAAGCAATAGGAGCTCCAGTATTATTTTATTTACATTACTGCCCCTTTGCTCTGACTTATATGAAGTTACTGATCATCTGTGTAAAGAAATTCTATTCCAGCTGTATTTTGAAACCGCAGATATCTTTCCTATTGCAGGTTTCTATGTAAGCTTAACCCTTTGAAGAATTTGGGGAGTGCCCTACAATTACTCCCAGAAAAAGATTTCAAAAGCAAATAAGTATACATTTGCAGGCTTTATGAAGCTAAAGATCATGGCAGGCTTTCTTTTCAAGATAATGAYTGTCAAACCCCTGTTTCTTCCTCAGTGAAAGCAGGATCCACGGTACCTCATCATAATGGTACCTCACCTCTCATAATGGGATTGGAAAAAGTAAGTATCAGGAATAACAAATAAACAGAATCCTATAAATTTATAACTTTATATAACTTTGTAACTCTATATAACTTTAACAGAAATAAAGAAACAAACTAAAGAAATTCTTCCTCACATGGACACTAAACTTCCTGTGTTTCAATTTGTACATACTAGGCCTTGTCCTATCAGTGGCCATCACCAAGAAGAGTTTGTCCTCATTCTCCCTACATTGTCTCCTCAGGTATTTATAGATATTAATAAGTTCCTCTCTCAGTCTTCTCGTATTCAGGCTAAAAAGGCCCAGCCTGCTTAGTTTTTCCTCTTAAGATAGATGCTGCAGTCCTTTAACCATCTTCACTGCTCTCTAGAAGTTGCACATCGCTCTTGTGCTTTGGGGCCCAGAACTGCACACAGTACTTCAAGTGAAACCTGATCAGAGCTGAGGTGCAGTTCTGAGGTGAGTGGCAGGTTCCCCTCCCTCAACCTGCAGGCAACTCTCCTCCTAATGCAGGCCAGGATCTCATTATTCTTCAAGGAAAATAATGTAACTTCCCTTTCAATATAAATATATGCAAACATTACAGGAGAAAAACAGTTTAGAAAATAGTCCTTCACTTCCATATTACAACTAATTATAACACTGTATAAAGAGAAGCACTTTTTTTCTGTGAGGATAGCAGAGCCCTGGAACAGGCTGCCCAGAGAGGTTGTGAAGTCTCCTTCTCTGGAGATCTTCCAAACTCGCCTGGATGCCACCCTGTGCCCTGTGCTCTGGGTGTCCCTGCTGGAGCAGGGGTTTTGGACTAGATAATCTCTAGAGGTCTCTTCCAACCTTAACCATTACGTGATTCTGTGAAACAGACTGGCAAGGTTTTGTGACGAGGTGATATGACTTTGTTATTGTGCTATTTTCAAGTTCTCTTCATTATTATAACAGTACAAAAATATGAAGCAGTAGAAGGCATTGTGAAGTCCAAGTTGAGTAGGGACAGATGGTTATGAGCAGTTCATTGTATTTTTGCTGCCTTTAGCAGACTGCTTACARACAGAAATATGCAAGGAGAAAACATACTGGGCTGCAGAGTTTGGAAGGGATATAGGTTTCTTTTGTGTCCAAGACAACTATTTTTAAAGACTGCTATGAAGAGATAGGCAGACTTGAAACTCATTGCTTTAAGGATATGGTTTACATGTTTGAGAGAAATGATCTGATCTTTAGATTGCTGTAGCTTTATTCAGGCTCTGCAAATCTGAATGGATAGTTCTCCCTTCTTGTTATAATATATTTTTGAACAGTGATGTGTTAAAAAAGCTGGATAGAGAAAAATGGATAAGACGACTGCATCTCGTATGGCAATACCCCTGCCCACATAGGTATTCAAAACAATATCCCAATGTCAGGTGGTGCAGATGCAAAGACAAGTATAAACATACATATTACTTCATTTACAGTAAACTGAAACAATATAATTGTAGATGAAAATATAGATTATTTTGTGTTACTTAATGGAGAACCAATGAAGAGCTAAAAACAGGTGTTCCTTCTAACATGATTTCATGCAGATGTCACAATCCAGCCAATGTTCAAATTCCTCATGAAACACAATACTGCATGTTGGTTTCTTTTATTTGGACTCTCTATATCTATATATCTATATCTCTACCAGAGCACATGAATTTTCCATATCCTAAATATATATCACTTTCTTGATTATATTGCGTAAGTCAGCTGTTTTTATATTTCATTTCTTTTCCTTATTTTAAGAATATTTAAGACTGCTTTATCCTGTTTAAATGCCCATGTGAATGTCCAAATGACATTCTGCAGGCTGGTCCTTAGAAGAAAGTGCAAGTTGAGGACTATTAGCTGAAAATTGTCAGTATCAAACCCTCCCACCAACTCTAGAGCAATTTGTACACCTCCCAGGTACTGGATCCCTCAAGCGTTATGTAGTCCATGCAATGCATGCCTAGAACATTTCAGTCKGTACTTGTTCCTTTCAGACATTCAAGCTATGACAAATTTGTCGGTTTTGCCAGGACAGTGTAAGTTAATTCTTGTAAGCTACAGAGTTGATATTTTAACATAGAAATAATATTTCAAAATGAAATATGGGACACATTTCTAATGTTTCTGTTTTGATCTGAATCAGCATTCTTTGCCTAGACTGCTTAAGATGAATGTCAGTTATGAGAATTCTAGAACCACTGGGCTTACAGCATTCTAGTTTTTTGAATATTGTTTTCCCAAGTTGTAAATTTTCCTCTAGCTTTCAAAGCTTTCCAAATATATGCCTTCACAAACCTTCTTTGCTATAAGTGAAGAATATTCAAAGTTTARATGGTTTTGGATGACAGCAATAAAATGCACAATGCAGTTTGGATTTTAACATTGCAAAGGAAAATCAAATCAATTTTTAGGCAATAGAGAACATAATCCCAGATAATGTTTCCATGTTTCCAAATATTTAACGACAAACACATATGCACACACACATGTATTTATATACATATATAGGGAAGAGTCAGGAAAGGTTTACCAATGGGAAACCAAGGTTCACCACCTTTACAGCCTTCCACAAAATCCCTACTGAAGTCAGGACAGGTAACATCCAGGAGATATTGTTTATCCTCTGGATGTACTTTATCTTGACTTTAGTAGGGATTTGGACACTGTGCCCCATAACATAGCATCCTAGAATCATAGAATCATTATAGCTGGAAAAGATCTTTAAGATCATCTAGTCTAACTGTAAACCCCTCAATAGCATGCCTACTAAACCATGTCCCCAAGTGCCTTATCTTCACGTTTCTTGAACACTGCCAGGGACGGTGACTCCACTACTCCCTGAGCAGCCAGTCCCAAGGCTTCACCAGTCTTTCTGTGTAGAAATTCTCCCTAATACCTAACCTGAACCTCCCCTGGCACAACTTGAAACCATTTCCTCTTGTCTTTTCTTTTGGTAGTTATTCTGGAGAAGGGATCAACACCTGCCTCACTACATCCTCCTTTCAGGTATAGAGAGCAATAAGGTCTCCCCTGAGCCTCTTGTTCTCCAGACTCCCACCTCCCACCTGAGGGAGGTACTCCCACCTCCCTCAGCTGCTCCTCCATCGCCTGCTGGTCAAAGGAGGTGATCCTTGCCCTCTCTTGCTCTCAGCACCGGTGAGGCCCATCTAGAGTCCTGTGAGCCTGCTGGCTTCCCCAGGACAAGAGAGGGGAACAGACCAGAATGAGCCTTGCAAAGGGCCGTGGAGATGATCAAGGGATTGATGCACCTAATGTGAAAGGAGAAGCTAAAAAAGCAGGAACTGTTCAGCCTGGATAAGGTGCAGGAGGCATTTTATCAAAATGTATGAATACACTTGTTGGGACCAGTGTGAGTAAAGAAGGAACTAGACCCTTCTCAAGGATACCTAAGAGTGAGAGGCCACAAACCCAATCCAGTATCAGGAAGATACTAGAAGTAGTTTAGAGCCAACTACCAGAAAATCTACTGGACAGTATCATACGAGCTCATTCCTCGTAGGTGACGGCTACGGAGCAGAGGCTCGCGCCGTGACACCCTTCCGCGAGGAGCGAGATCGGCGGCCAGCAGCCGCGTAGTGCAGTGTCCGTCCCCGAGCAGGAAGAGCGAGGCACTCCCAGCCCCGAACGGCGCTGACGCAGCAGGGGCGGAGCCGACCGGGTAAGGCGGCCCGAGCTCCCCACCCCGCCTACCAGAGCCGCCCTCAGGGAGCGCGGCGACCAGAGCGTGGCGCGTCAGTTAGCGCGGCAGTTTGCGCAGGCAGAGCGCACAGGCAGGCGTTGCAGCAGCACCCGGGAGCTCCCCGGCACAACCACCATGGCAGTCACTCGCCGGCGWGCTGCCACCGCACTCGCTAAAAAGGAGACGGGCACCCAGACTGAGGCGCCAGTAAAGCAAGCAGCGGTCCAGGTGTCCGGCTGCAGGGAGTGTCACAGCCTGACACTCCCCATGAACCCCCCCGGGGAGAGCAGCTGCGTGAGGTGCGAGCAGGTGGAAAATCTGCTCAGCATGGTAGTGCAGCTAAAAGAGGAGGTGGAAAGGCTAAGGAGGCTGTGCAAGGATGAGAGGAGGAAACGGGGGCAGGCGATGGGAAGTGCCCAGCAACAAGGTAATACTGGTTCTACTCCTCGGCCAGCACAGGGGGAAGAGGCCCAGCATAAGGATGGATGGATAACAGTCCAAACTCGAGGAGGGAGGAGAAAACCTTCTCTGACCTCCTCCTACCAGGTTCCCCTAGTTAACAGGTATGAAGTCCTGGAGAGGGAAGGCATATCCAAGGATGGTGAGAGCAGGAGCCCCTCTCCTCCTAAGATGAAAAGGCAGTCTAGAGGTCAGCCCCCTTGCATTGTAACCGCAGGCAGGAGAGAAAAAAGGCGTGTCATTGTTGTGGGTGACTCCACAATTCAGGGCACAGAGGGGCCGATATGTAGACGTGACCCTCCCCAGAGAGAAGTCTGCTGCCTTCCTGGGGCCCGGGTTAAGGATGTAACCGAGAGGCTTCCCGCTCTCGTCCGACCCATGGACTACTATCCTTTGGTGGTCCTACAGGTGGGTGGAGAAGAAGCGGCAACGCGTAGCCTCTGAGCCATCAAAAGGGACTTTAGGGAATTGGAGCAGAGGATCAGGAACTCAGGGGCACAGGTTATATTTGCCTCCATTCTTCCTAGTGCCACCAGCAACATAGAGAGGAACAGGAGGATACGAGCCATCAACACGTGGCTCCAGGGCTGGTGTCAGCACCACAACTTTGGCTTTTTTGGGAACAGGAGGACTTACACAGCACCAGGCATGTTGGAACCTAACGGGATCCAGCTTTCTCAAAGGGGGAAGAGAGTCCTGGGTCGTGAGCTGGCCGGGCTCATCGAGAGGGCTTTAAACTAGATTCGAGGGGGGAGGGGGGCATCGTCGGGGAGGCGGGTGATAGGGCGGGCGGTGGCCCTTGCGCCACTCGCAACAACCTAACACTCGCAACAACCTAACACCCTTCCCTGTGGAGGAGGCCCCAGGCCTGAAGAGGCTAAACGGCAGAATACGGTGACTTCCAAAGGCCCATACAGTCAAATTGCAGCTGTCCTGGCTAGAATGAGAGACACATTGGGAGCCCACCTCAAGTGCCTCTATGCAAACGCACGCAGCATGGGGAATAAGCAAGAGGAATTGGAGATGCTTGTGCGATTGCAGGGCCACGATCTCATTGTGATTACTGAGACATGGTGGGACAGCTCTCATGACTGGGCCGTGGCCATGGAGGGCTTTAGGCTCTTCAGGAGGGACAGGCCAGGAAGGCGAGGCGACGGAGTCGCTCTTTATGTGAGAGAGCAGCTGGAGTGTATGGAGCTTGGCGTAGGGGAGGGTGGAGCGCGAGAGCCTGTGGGTGAGGATCAAAGGGCAGGGCAACAGGGGCGACACTGTCGTGGGAGTTTATTACAGGCCTCCTGACCAGGATGAGGAGGTGGATGAGGCCTTCTACAGGCAGCTACAAGAAGCCTCGCGATCGCAGGCCCTGGTCCTTGTGGGGGACTTTAACCACYCTGGTGTCTGCTGGGCCGATCACACAGCTGGGAGCAGACAGTCCAGGAGGTTCCTGCAGAGTGTTGCGGATAACTTCCTGATGCAGGTGGTTGAAGAGCCGACAAGGGCGGGCGCGCTGCTAGACCTGATCCTAACCAACAGAGAAGGTCTAGTGGGAAATGTGAGGGTTGGGGGCAGTCTTGGCTGCAGTGACCACGAGATGTTGGAATTCAYGATCCTGCGTGGAGGGAGCTGGGCAAGAAGTAGGATTGCAGCCCTGGACTTCAAGAGAGCCAACTTTGACCTCCTCAGGKWGCTCCTTGGAGAAATCCCCTGGASCAGGGTYCTAGAAGGAAAGGGKRTCCAGGAGAGCTGGCTTATMTTCAAGCRCCACTTTCTCCAAGCCCAGGATCGGTGTATTCCGACCAGTGGAAAGTCAAGTAAGAGGGGCAAGAGACCTGTGTGGATGGGAAAGGAGCTGCTAGGGAAACTTAATGAGAAGAAGAAAACATACGTTAGGTGGAAGAAGGGCCAGGCCACGTGGGAACAAYATAGGAATGTTGTCAGGGAATGCAGGAGTGCAACGAGGAAAGCCAAGGCCCTATTGGAATTAGAACTAGCGAGGGATGTCAAGGATAACAGGAAGGGCTTCTACAAATACATCAGCAGCAAGAGGAAGAGTAGAGAAAATGTCGGTCCGCTGCTGAATGGGGAGGGTGCATTGGTAACAGAGGATGTGGAGAAGGCAGAGTTACTAAAYRCCTTCTTTGCCTCAGTCTTCTCTGCTAGGGCTGGTCCCCAGGAACTACAGAGCCTAGATAGGGTTGACAACTCTCAAGGGCAGCCCCTAAGTGTCCCAGACACTAGGGATATGAGAAGGGACTGGAGAGAGGAAGACTTGCCCCGAGTAGAGGAAGATTTAGTTAGAGAGCACCTGAGGAAACTCAACACCCACAAATCCATGCGCCCCGATGGGATGCACCCCAGAGTGCTACGTGAGCTGGCGGATGTCGTAGCCGAGCCGCTCTCCATCATCTTTGAAAGGTCCTGGAGAACGAGGGAGGTGCYGGAGGACTGRAGGAAAGCCAATGTCACCCCGGTCTTCAAAAAAGGCAAGAAGGAGGAGCCAGGCAACTACAGGCCGGTGAGCCTGACCTCTGTCCCTGGGAAGATGATGGAGCAGGTCATCCTGACTGCTGTTTCCAGGCACATGGAGGAGAAGAAGGTGCTCAGGAGTAGCCAGCATGGGTTCACCAAGGGGAGGTCATGCTTGACTAACATGATAGCCTTCTACGATGGGGTGACTAGATGGATAGATGAGGGCAGAGCGGTGGATGTGATCTATCTGGACTTCAGTAAGGCTTTTGACACCGTCCCTCACGGCATCCTCCTGGGCAAGCTCCAGAAGAGTGGGTTAGATGAGTGGACAGTGAGGTGGATTAGGAACTGGCTAAATGACAGGGCCCAGAGAGTAGTAATCAGCGGTGCCGAGTCCAGCTGGAGACCTGTGGTTAGTGGTGTCCCCCAGGGGTCAGTCCTCTCTCCGGTCCTGTTCAATTTATTCATTAACGACCTAGATGAAGGGATGGAGTGCTCCCTCAGCAAGTTTGCTGATGATACTAAGCTGGGAGGAATAGCTGACAGCCCTGAGGGCTGCGCTGCCATCCAGAGGGACCTGGACAGACTGGACAGCTGGGCGGCGAGTAACCTCATGAAGTTCAACAAGGGCAAGTGTAGGGTCCTGCACCTGGGGAGGAATAACCCTAGACATGCCTACAGGCTGGGGACCGACCTCCTGGAGAGCAGCCCTGCAGAGAGGGACCTGGGTGTCATGGTGGACGACAAGCTGACCATGAGGCAGCAGTGTGCCCTCGTGGCCAAGAAGGCCAATGGGATCCTGGGGTGCATTAAGCAGAGCATCTCCAGCAGGTTGAGGGAGGTGATTCTGCCCCTCTACTCAGCCCTGGTGAGGCCGCACCTCGAGTACTGCATGCAGTTCTGGGCTCCCCAGTGCAGGAGGGACGTGGAGCTGCTAGAGAGAGTCCAGCGCCGGGCTACGAAGATGATTAGGGGCCTGGAACATCTGCCCTATGAGGAAAGGCTGAGAGAGCTGGGCCTGTTCAGCCTGCAGAAGAGAAGACTGAGAGGGGATCTGATTAATGTATATAAATATCTCAGGAAAGAGAGTGAGGAGGATGGGGCTGGCTTCTTCTCAGTGGTGGCCAGTGATAGAACTAGGGGAAACAGCCACAAATTGAGGCACCTAAAGTTCCACAGGAACTTGAGGAAGAATTTCTTAACGGTGAGGGTGACAGAGCACTGGAACAGGCTGCCCAGAGAGGTGGTGGAGTCTCCTTCTCTGGAGATCTTCCAAACCCGCCTGGACATCACCCTGTGCCACATGCTGTAGGGGACCCTGAGTGTGCAGGGGGGTTGGACTAGATGACCTCTACAGGTCCCTTCCAACCCTAGCCATTCTATGATTCTATGATTCTATGATATAAAAATCTAACTTATCATACTATTCCTTCCTCTGCAGAGTAGCACAGCAGTTTACATGTGACAGGTCAAACTAAAAGCATTACGCACCCCACTGAAAATCAGATTTTGAAATATTCTGTCTTAAAACAAAATCCCTTAAAAATAATATGTGGATGCTCTTTCCCTTTCCTTTTAGTTATGTCAATGAAAGAATTGTAATTCTAAAACCAAGAAAATAATAAGGTGTGATATTTCTTTTTTTGGATGTGAAAATAGATAAAATTGTTTTTTTCTAAGCCATGCTCCTCTGTGGTGAGCTGAAATTCACCAGAATATCTCCTGGTGCCTCTCTGGGAGGCTGAGATTGCCTCTTCTAAGGCTGTATTAAAGTGATCCCAATTAAGACAAAGTATTTTAATATATAAACAAAATTCTGCTGCTTCTCGACATGGGTCTGAACACACCTAAGCCAGCAGAGTGAGTTTTTACCAGACGAGTGCTTTGTATTTTCTCCTTGTGGAGGCTGTTTAGCTCCACAATAAATTAAAGGTCAGATTCTTCCTTGCACTGAAAGACAGACTGAATGCTTTGCTAAAGAAGTTGTCAGAACTGGGCTTTGRTTTGTTCTCTGGCAAATGACAAGGATCAAAGAAATATGCGTGAGATAGAAGATCAGCACATTGTTTGACCAATAAGGAAGAAATAACCATTATGAAAATCACTATGAAAATCATTATGAAGCTTTCATAAGCTTCTGTATTCTTATAAGCAATTACTTCTTTTTTTTTTTCGTCTTGTGTTGTAACAAGTCTAAATTTATGTTAAAAAAAATTGCATCAGCATAGGGTATGTCGGTTCTTTTACAAGCTTGTTGATACAAAATATGTACATGAGCTTTTATTCTCCTCTTCAGATCATTCCTGATGTTCAGAGACAGCCTAGTGTGACCAAATAGTAGAATACCGTGCAAGTAAAGGTTAAAATGCTGCTCCTAAAAAATAGGTTTATTTGAGAAAAAAAAAAAGTATAATATATGTTGAGTAACACATGTAAGAGTGTCACCACTGCATGAGCAGGGAAAGAAAATCTTAATGAAGCAGTCGAGATGCATGTCAAAATAAGGGCTGCTTAATACTGCTCGATATTAGTAGGAAGTTAGTAGGAAGTGGGTTCCTCTTCTTCTTCATAAAGACTGTATCGTACCTGATGGTTACAGACAAATAGTTGTGGGAAGCCTTTGGTAGTGTGAGGTCAGACTCACATGATAGCTACCACCACAGAGACATAACCTAAAGCATGGTAAGCAGGAAAAAAAATTATATCTATATCTATATCTATCTATATCTATATATCTCTGTATCTCTATCTCTACCTATACCTATACCTATACCTATACCTGTACCTATACCTATACCTATATATATCAGCTATTTGCAAGAATGGAATGAAAGGCAAAATTACTTTCACCACTCTAAGTGTTAGACAGGCTAAAGCCAGGTAAAAACCAGGATGGCTTTCTTATTCCTAACAGCTTGACTACACAGCAGAGAACCTGGTCCTTCAGCTGTACTCTAAGGGGAGGTGTGGGGGGGGAAAAGTTGTTAGTATCCTTCTAACTTCTATCCTACTAACAGTTGTTAGTATCCTTCACCCTCTGTAGAATTTAAAGTCTGTGTGTGTACAGCTGACAAACCCTCCACTGTGCGACTTCTTGAAGCACGAAAGATTTAATATTCTGTCTGATAAAATCTAAATACATTTTATGTGTTGAACTATAAACTGTTTAAACCCTGTTCTTGAGATATCCTCTTTAATTCCTTTTCTTTTTTTCTTTTTTTTTTTTTTGTTAGGCTCAGCCACCTGAGAAACAGTGCTTTCTTAATTATACAATCACTTGTAGTTTGACAATACCAATCACATTTCATGGGATACTGGAGAATCTCAGTCTCATTAGAAAAGCACAGAAGTTTATATGTAACCTAACAGATTCAAAATAGAAATGCATCAGCAACCATGTACTCTTCTCCTGGAGAAGATGGTCTGGCAGACGCCATGCAGACAAATCTAGGGCTCTGGATGGTGCAGCCCGTAGAAGAGGTGTTTGCTCTGGGGAAATCCTCAAGGGTTAACAAACCCAGTGTGCACTATGGCCAGAATCACCACACTGCAGGGTTGCTGCAACCCAGGGGCACTGTCTAACAACTCCAAGACTGACAATGCAAACAAAGCAGAAGTGACACCAAGACCCGCACACTAGACATCTCTGTGCCGGGAAGCTATTCCCCACAGAAAAACTTGTTAATGGACATGTTTTTGCCTCTAGAGCCGGGCTGTGGGCTGAGCACAAGGATACTTGACACACTCTGTATTGACTAGAGTCCAGTAGATTTGGTATGACTGTGGGCTGGCTTTATTCTGACTGAATAAAGCTTGGAACCCATGGTCAGCTGATCAAAAGACCCAAAGGTATGCCTGTTAGTGGTGCTGTCCCTGATGATAATAGCATAGTGAGGAAAAACAAGGAAAACTAAATAAGAAGAGAGGCCCATAAGGGGTGAGTATCATGCACCCCACTAATAGGCAATACTGGGAAAACCAACCTGGACCACCATATGGGTGGTCAATATAGAGCGACAATGGTTGCTATGGTGCAAGGGTATACATTGAAGGGTAAGAACAGTTGTACAATATACCCAAGATTGAACTGCAGAGCTCTGATATATATGTAGACATTTTCAGTCCTGTTATATTTCTGACTTTACTATATTGATAATTTTGTTAGCCTCTAAGCTCTAATAAATTCTCACACTTGACAACTGATGATCTCTTGGGTTCAGTACAAGCCACACAGCATTTCTAAAGAATCACCAGATTCCCTTGAATGGCCTTTCACATGCTCTTATGAGGAAAGATGGGGCCTAAAAAAGGTCTTTTTTATAGTCTCACTGCTGTAAAGCCATTTAATCTCTCTGCAAATTCCCCATCTGTAAAATAAAGGTGATGATAGTTCACCCTTTTTTCACAGAAGTGCAATGAAAATACAAATAGCATGCACTCAAATAGTGATGAGGACTAGATAGGTTTTCAGATACGTTCGTATCAGATTTATTATATCAGAACACACTGTCACCCTGACTGTTTTTGCTGGAGGTGTGGGGTCTCTTGAATATACTGAATATACTGATAGGCCTTCAGTGTTTATTTGTTTGTTTCTTTTTTTTTCTCCACACTGAGCAGCATATTTGCTGTCATGGGAATTATCTGTCTACAAAGGGGATGGTGTGTCCTAGGAATAATCCCCATTAAGTCTTAGAGATCAGATCAGATCAATCTTAGTTCCAGCCCTGGGCAATAATTTTAGCCTAGAGAGGTTCATGTGAAGGAGACCTTTAGGTCAAAGCACGAAGTTCAGGTCAGATCCCCTTGCTTTCCAAAACTCCTCCTGAGAGGAGGTTGATGGTAGCCAGATCTGACTCTAGTCCCAGACGTCATCAGTGGTTTCTGTCTACAGGATTTATGGGTGCAGATTAGGCAAGAAGATTTGGTTCTAATCCACTGTACAACTGACAATTCCACAGGTTATTTTCAGTGAAAGGCTGTCACTGTCAGACATCACCCAATTGATAAGCATACCATCCAAGCTGGCATTTCTTCTCCCAACAGGACAAGGGAAAAAAAGGAAGATAACTATGTGAAGTTTAACACTGCAGCCTCTTCTCAATCTGCTTCCAGTTTATTACCCAGGCAGCTCTCCCTTCCTCCACTCTTTACTCCCAAAATGGGTTAATTGAGAAAAGTAACATAAAAAACAACAACATCAACAAAATCCTCACATTACCCTCCTGATATGTACTTTATTCAGTTAAATTTGCCAGTCTGTCTAGACCTGCACAATTATTGTGCTATTTTAAGAAGAAACTAAATAAACCATGCCAGACAGAATAGGCAGAATGGGAACCTTCCCCAGAATACTATATTTTTATTCTTATTATTTTTTAATTCAGTTGTTTTGGAAGACAGTCCATCATTGTCCTCCCTCCAAAAGTTACAAACAGACTGCTACCAGATTATTATAGCATGCATCCTTGGCAGCATAAGTAGCTGTTGCCAGGCTGGGCTCTCAAACAGCATATGGCACCACAAGCCACAAGAGTACAATCAAGCCCTTAACATCTGCAGAGAAATGACTTTTTTTTTTTTTTTCCACCTCTTACTTTTACTGCAGGCTAATTCAAGAAGAAGAAAATAAATAAATAAATAAATAAATATTAAAGCTCTAAACAATAGTTTTAAAGGGTTTGGGTCCAGCCATGGACCTTGCAAGTGAATTCCCTATAACCCCTTATGAAGAAGAATCTGCTATCTTTTCTGCACAAATACTGTGCAAGTATTGATTTCTTCACAGAATACTAGCATGCCTAAAGGCATAGTGTTATCCACTGACAGATCAGTCACAGTGCAGGTGGCAAGGGCAAATTTTTTGAAATAATGCAGTAGTTGCCACTAATGAGTCCCAGGGAAAATTTGTTTTATTGGGAAAAAAAAAACTGGCAAGGTTTGCTAGGCTAGAGGTTAAAGGTAGCACTCCTGGAACGAGAAGAAAAGACCACCTAGGGAGCACAGAGGAGATGGGCCAGGCTCCTACGGAGTGCAAGCACTGACAGGACCAGAAAGGTCTTCCAGCCAAATGTGGAAACCAGACTTAGAAGAGAAAGGTGCTGGTTCTTGTTAGAAAAAAATAAGGCTTATGTAATACAGAAACCCACAGTTTACTGCTCTCAGTGTGGCATGCCTTATCATAGAAGAATACAGCAGTGGCTATTCCTGAGCCACCATGAAATCATTTCACCCCTTCCCAAATATAAAAGGTTCTTGTGGAGCATTTTAAGTACGTTTGAATAAACTCCCTTGATTAAAAGAGAAAAGGAAATTGACTCAACAAATGCAGATTGAGGAGGCTGGAGATTAGGTTCTTGCAAATAAGAAGAGCTGTGAGCCAATTTTATTCTCATGAGCAGTTGACATGAAGAAAATGAAGAACAAAGTGCCAGGGAGAGGCAAGGGCATGTTGAAAGGAGAATGGGAGTTGAGGTAAAGCATGCAGGCAGATTGGTATAAAGAAATCTGAATTTTGCTGAGATTTAGATCTTCATCTCTTCCTTTCTCAGTGTACAAAAGAGAATATATGAAGAAGAAAAAAACTTCAGAAATTACGGAATCACAGAATGGTTAACGTTAGAAAGGACCTTTAGAGATCATCTAATCCAAACCCCTTGCTCCAGTAGGATCACCTACAGTACATGGCACGGGGTGGCATCCAGATGGGTTTGGAAGATCTGCAGAGAAGAAGATTCCACAGCCTCTCTGGGCAGCCTGTTCCAGGGTTCTGTTACCTGCACAGTCAAGATATTCTTCCTCATATTCAGATGGAACTTCCTTTTTCTAACAGGTATAATTTCTGTAATAGGTATGATTACCTTATAATAAGCAGCACTTAGATATGTGGTGGAACAGAGTGGAATGGAGCAGAACTGGTAGATAAAGGATAAATAGGGAGAAGCGATTACTTGTCTGCATAATTTTGTTCCAATTAGTTTCACAATGGCTGAGAATTCAGCACTGATATCTCTGATTTTTTAAGTGTGTCTACAGCTTCATGTTATTTCTTTTTCCTGAAAGGAAAAGTAATTTCCATACAATTGCTAATTGCACTTTTTCAGTACTGTATATGATTTTGATTTTATGTGTAATTAATTGACAGTGTTAGAATATTGTTACAAAAAAAAGGGAAGACTGGCAATTTCTAATGAAATGGAGGGAGGAAATGGAGAACTTATTATTTCTTTGTCATTGATCTAGGCATTACTTTCGGGATGAGAAATTAAAACTAAGGTGATGAAGAAAGAAAAGGGTGGGCTGAAAAAAAAAAAGAGTCATACCAAAGGAAGGTACCTTTCCTTTTAATATACTCCTTTGCTTCCTTATGGTCCAGAATTCTCTAGTGACACTTTTTCCATGTATTATAACAGTTAGTTTTGCTTTTTCAGATGTTCTTCTTATTATAACATGATTATAACAATTATATTTCAATATAGGCATTTTTATGCTGTCAGTCTTACTCCTGTAAAAGAGTGCATACTCAAACTGTGATAAAAGTAAAGCATCC
Source organism: Eudromia elegans (assembly GCA_003342815.1). Taxonomy (NCBI): domain Eukaryota; kingdom Metazoa; phylum Chordata; class Aves; order Tinamiformes; family Tinamidae; genus Eudromia; species Eudromia elegans. The sequence goes on along the minus strand of PTEX01000090.1, from coordinate 2,957,618 downwards.
AGAAAATTCCTGCATTGTTTTCCTGTCTTTCATAATGAAAGCCTACTTACATACGTGCGAATGTGCACACACAGTGCTGCCTGTGCATGCACACACATATTTAGGAACAGTTGTCTCACCAGCTTGCTTAGGCCTGGATGGTCTTGGTCCAGCATCTGAGAGGTACTTTTCCATCATGTGGTGCACCAGAAACCTTGGTGTCTGCCAAACGCCCTCAAGTGAAAAATTATTTTTCCGTATGCTTCTGTTTCTGTTAAATCTGCACTCAATAGGACCTCCTTTTGTGGTCCCATCAATTCAGGCTGTGAACTATATGTTTTTTTCTATTATTATTATTATTATTATTATTATTATTATTATTATTATTATTATTATTATTATTTTAGCATAAGTCTTCTGAGACCACAACATACTTTCAGTTTCTATGTGTGGTTATACTTTGATTATATCAAACATAAGAGCAGTTGGAGGAGACTGTTTTCTTTCACACCTGCACTTCTAAGGGAGGAGAGAAAACACAAAGAGGTCACTCTAGTAGCAGATGTAAACTCATATGACCACAGCTATTATGTGGGCTGATTAGGAATTTTGGTGGTAAGGAGGTATTGTAATGATGAGAAGGCATTTTAAGGGCATTTTAAGGCAAAAAGCTTTAGGTCTGCTACTAAATGTGTGACTAAAGTTTTTCTTCAGCTTTTTGTATCTCTTTGTTCACAGAAGCCCATATGATGATTTCTGGTGTGTCTGGCAAGTGCAGAGCTGTACTCGTGTAGATGCACAAGGACATTTGTTCCTATGAGCCCCAGGACATCCAGCAGGCAACACCGTAACACTGATCACAGGAGATTTCTTAGCAAAAGATGTAGGACCCTGAGGTCCTACAATTAACTTCTGTACTTCTGTGTGTTTCTTCCCTAATTACAAAGAGTTTGTGCAAGAGAAGGCATTATAAGATAGGAGAAAATATCTTAACAAATTTTGTGTCCTTAGGGAAAAAGGTGAGATGGCATGCATCTGAATTATGAATACTGACAAGAAAAACTCTTCCCTCCAATTTTTAAAGAGAAGTAATTAACTCTTTTGGAGGCAGAGATGATTTGGCCACCACCAGATTTATCTGATGTTTCAAAGATCAGATATAGATTTGCTTGAAAGCCAAGTAATCATTAATGTATAGGCTCAACAAGCTGCTTGCTGAGGTATATGAGCTCGGTTATAGGTGGTTGGTAGGTAGTTTGCCCTGTAAAGGAACGCCATATCATATGGATTAGCTATTGATGTCCTTTCATATTGTGTTTTTAAATAATTGATACATACTTAAGTGGTTTTCATAAAAAAAAAAAAGAAAAAAAGAAAAGAAACTTTAAAGTTATGAATGCAAGAAAGATCTATATTAAATTCGGCATTTCATCACGACTCTGGATCTACCTAAAAATAGCGGCTGAGACCTTATAGCTTCTCTGGAGTAGGATTCTCTGCTTGAAAGTGTTGTGGAAATCAACTATAATTCACAGTCATCAATTACATATCAATAGATGAACAGAATCCACGTGCCACTCTTCTGCGAGAGTGCAATTGGTAGCAAGAAGGACCAGGTTCAGTTTCTGTGAGCTGAAGACAGACACCACGTGTAGCCCCTAATACATAAAGCTGTGGAAATAAACAACCAAGGTGTTAGCTGAGCTATAATTCTCAATGTACAATAGTGAATTGATTATTTCCCAAAGCATCTCTGTAATTACCCACTGACCCTCTGTCAAAATKTTAGTAACACCACCTATTCCTCACTACTATAAACCAATATTTACATTCTATGTTGTCATGTAGAGCAAAATAAAAGTGCCAAGTTAACATGCTTTGTTGGTTCTTCTTCCTCTCTCATCTCTCAGACTTTTGGAGAAATCTGGAATGATGACGACTGTCCTCTCTTAGGCGCCAAGGATCAGCATATAACAAAAGTAACGACCAGTATGATAAGACTGGAGAAGCAAAGGAGGATTAAGCAAGGGTTATAAGTAATAAAAAAATTAATTTACAACTGGATAAATCTGTCCAAGTTGCTCCCTCTGTGTGCTCTTGCAGCATACACTGGTCTATATCACAGGGCAAAGGAATTAAGCAGAACTCATATTTTAGGACAGGCAAACCAACACACATGACAGTGTAAAAGGAAAGATAGAGAGTTCTGTGTTTTTTCTTTTTGATAATATGTCTTCCAAACCTTTTTTTCTTTTTTTTTCCCCTAAAAAATGCTATGGATTCATTATTTCAGCACGAGTCTAACATTTTGATACTTTCCAGGCCTGACCCTGGCATTGATGCTCTATGATTTCACTATATAGACTCTCGATATTATCAGTATGTATTTTATTATGCAAGTGGGATATTTAAATGAGACAACTTCAAAAAGCTTAGAGATCTGGAAGGAGATTCTGTGAATGCACCTTACAGCCAAGAAGAGACCATTTATATGAGATTAAAGCTTAAACCTGTTTTCTCTGAATCATCTATAGATAGAGTTCTTTAATTCCTTCCAAGACTTAATATATAATGTAAATAGATCCTCAGGTGAATGAAGGTCAAGTGTAGTTTTTCATTCATTGCAAATTTGTGAAATGTTTGTTCATTTTCAGACAAGCTTTGTGGAGAATTTTCTCTTCTTTTACAGAAGATAATAAAATAAATTAAAATCAGTGAATCAGTGTTCTAAAAGCCTTTCCTCTAAAATTCTTTCAGTTTAATGGAATAGTTTCCACTGCCCACAAGATGAAGACCTTGGTGGGATACCAATTTTTGTGGAGCTGTTTAGGATTAGTAATCTAAAAGGATATCTTTGATAATATGTATATATGTCAGTGAGACAGGGATATGGGAGTGGGGGGAGAGGGCCTTTTTTTTTTTAAGCCTTTTTTAGTTCTACATTTATATACCTAAAGAAATTTCAGTGGAGATGGAGAAAAATGAAATGAAGTGATAAAATAAAATAAAATAAAATAAAATAAAATAAAATAAAATAAAATAAAATAAAATAAAATAAAATAAAATAAAATAAAATAAAATAAAATAATTAGGACACTTATTACAGCACAGTTTAATCCAATTACAAAGCACAGAAAATACTGTTTCAGGAAACAGTTATTAAAACCATCTCTTTTTGATTTAGGAAAAGCAGCTTGACAAATTTCAGCACATCTGTGCAATAAATAAACGTTATGACATCTCACTCAATTCTTTAAGGTTTTGCAGTTCATGTATTGATACATTTTAAAGCCAGAGAGACCATGAATTCATCCAGTTCATCCAGGGTATTTCATGCAGTTACTATTACACCTCATCCAATAGCACGTGCTGGACTTCAGCTTAACTCTGGAAAGATATCCTACCTTGTCTGGACAATGTTAGAAGATTGGGAATATGTTCCTTTCTGCTTTAGTTTCTTTAGCTCTTAATCTCCTGCAGTGTTTAAATTTGCCTGCCTTTATTTGGAAGCCCTCTGTTCCCATTTTCTCAAAGACTAGCACACCCCACGCATAAAGGTTTAGAAAGATAAGTTGGCTGTGGTCTCTGCAGTACCATTAGTAAATCACAATTTCATCTGAAAACTCACAAGGCTTTAATGATTAACAGTGGATTAGTTGATGTGTTTATAAAGTGAAATTTTATAACTAATCTGTCATTTTAAATAATGTTCAAATGTTGGTTTTTGCAAATGTACAAACACAGATGACCTGCTTATTATTGCTATGGTCCTTGACCGTATGGTACAGCATTGAAATCCTGAGGAGATCCCTGTTTTGCAAGGCATTGATCACATGGCCAACTTTTAATATTAAGACTGAATAATACCAAGAAACTGAAATACAATAAAAAAATAAAAACCTAAAAGACTAAAAGTTACAGTGTCATTAATGTGAGCATTCTCCTATGGACAGATCTATCTGTACATTGGTCTATCAGAGTTTAAGGGTCTTTTCAGGAATCTTCATATCACTACACAAACAAAACAGAGCCTCCCTCTATATTAAGACCCATCACTTTTTCATACCTTATTTGATATCATTCTCAGGAAAGGATTCCCAYAAATAGGCAGCTAGGGGACTTGCTTCTCAAGGTAAGCCTTGGAGCAAGCGTGGCTGGATGAGGCAGGTTTGGTTGCATGCACGCGCTTGTGACCCCTCTAGGGAGAGCTCATGCACTGTGGACGTGCATCTGACAGCACTTGCATCGTGCTCCTGTCTTTACCTTTTACCTGCAGAACAGCAGATGCATTAGGTCCAATGCAGTGGGTTGCAGTGGGATAAAAACACTTCTTGCATCTGCACTAGTTAACTAGTACAAAGCCTTCAAAGCACAAGCCAGATGTGGCCTGAATTTCACTTGCATCCCCTTGCTTCTTTTGTATGCTAAGACATAACCTGAAGTATATTCTCAACATAAAAAGGAAATACTGATGATTGTTTGGCAAAGAGGTTGCTTATTTATAGGAAAAGTAGGCAATGAAAAGTGAGTGAATCTTTTTCTAATCTCAGAAAATTACCTCACATCAAAGTACAGATGTGTACAGTACTCATTTTTTGCTCTCAACACTGAGAGCACTTTCTCTGTTAAGCTGATACTAAACAACTGTAAGTGTTGCCTTAAACCACCAGAGGTTGCTATTACCATATCAGAATAGCAGGGGAAAAAAAAAAAAAAAAAAAAAGACTCTTAATCCATTACAGGATAAGCAGCAGATATATATTCTTCCATATATATTCATGTCTCCCTTTCAGTTCTTTGCTCCAGTCTCCCTGTCCTAGATTGAGTCCCATTTGGGAAGAAGAAAAGGACTTAAGGGCTTGAACCAAGACAGCTATGCTGGACCTTTAACTCTTAGCAAGTATGAAAAAGTTTCCTTTGGGATGAATTATTGTGAGGAATCAAATTGCTCTGTTTCTTTTCCTTTCCCATTCAGACCTTGGTCATTATGTCCATGAAGAAGCACAATTACTATCCCCACTGGTTTTGGCAGAGGAAAGGCAACATAGCCTGCCTCGGAAAGAAGGGTTGAAAGTCTTAGCTGTGCTTCCCAAGGCACAAATCACAAAGAGGTGGAAAGGCTCTTTGGATGACCTGGAAGCAGATGTGTCCAAGCTCCTCCGGAGAACGTGTTCTTCTCAGAAGAGGAGAGCTCCAGAGTGCCACAGACTGAAGGTAACGGGCTAGATAACCTCTGCCATTCAGAGAAAACTGTGTAACACACACCATCCACTTCACTCCCCTCTGTGTCTGCTCTGGGAGGCAGAGAGGGATTTTTCAATCTTATTTCTTTGGGTTAGATGAGCTACCAGAACTAAGTGAGCAACCAGAACATGCCTCTCTATTGTGTTTTCAGTGCCACATCTCACCCAGTTTCTATAGAATTTATCACTGCTGAGACTGTACCAGTTGCTCATGGTTAAATATGTGTTCCTTGCCAGTTCTCTGCATGGATAAACAGGAATCAGCCCTCTTTGCAATCGCTTATGTTTCTGTTACTCAGCAAAGACCAAGAGTGTTGCCAGGCAGGTTGCTGGTTTTGCTTGATGGATATAGYAATATATGTACTCTTTGTTGCCCTCTACTTCTTCAAAGGTGAGGGATGTGAAATGCCCTTAAGCATCTTTGGGATTTAGAAGCACAAGTCTCAGTATTCCTGTCACCACTCTGTGTCAGCCATTATCATCTGAGAACTTTGTACCTGCACTCAGCTGTCAGCAGTAAGAGCCAGAGTCAGCAGCATCCTCAATAATAGGTTGAGTCTAGTCACAGAAACCTGAAAAATACCCTTTACAAACAAGCGAGAGCAAATAACATACAAAATTGTACTTTTTCTTTTTTTTTTCATCGAGGAGAAAAGAAAAAGAGCTAGTGTAACACACTGTGAGAAATTATTGTTTTGCAAAAGTGGGACATTAAGTATCTCAAATCTTCCTGACTTCTTATTGAAGAAACTCTGGGACATCCCAGAGCTGCTTTTTTTGTGCTTTCATGGTGCCTGAACACCAAACCATGAGGTTTTTATCACAAAGATGCTTGATAGTAAGTTCATTCTTAAATTTTGCAAAATAAATCTACAATTTCTGTGCCTATTTGTTCATGACTGACCTTCATCAGGTCTCTTTCCAGCATATTTTTCATGGCCAAAATACATGATACTATATTTCATTAAAGAAGAGTTACAGCACACCTCCGCATATGGTTAGAATATGCTTACTCAGGCATTCCAATGTTACTGTATGTACTTTTTCCTCCATTATCACTTGACCACTGCTTAGAATTTAAATACCTCAATATTGCATCCTCATGTTACCTCAATATTACATCTGCTGGTGTTTGTTTTGTTCCTTTTCTCTCCACCTGATTGATCTGTACCTTCTGGTACAGATCTGGATTCACAAGATCTGGATTTCAAGAGCAGAAGGGAATAAAGGAATATGAGGAGTGTGGTCACCTTTTTATGATCTGACCAGTTTTATATACTGGATAAAAAATATCACCTTTCAAGGTAAAAATCTAGTGTTGAAGATATAAAACAAAAGGCACCTCCCCTAAAACAAAGCAAAATAAATATAATAAAAGAGCAAACAAGCTCTAAAAAAAAATCACAGACAGAAGCAAAGAACATTATTTTATATACGTTATTTTACTATGTTGGGGAGGCTTTTCTGTTAAAAAGTTAAAATTGAGCTCTTACTGTTACTGCTCAAGCCCTGGCAAAAGAGTTAGGTGCAAACGGGAGAGATAAGGGACATCCTGGCATGTCCTTGTGTGAAGATTATTGAGATTTTGGGTCATCAGAGGAAAAAAACTTTAATCATTAAAAAATGAAAATATCTGCATCTTTCAAGCTCTTCAGCTTATCTTAGGTAACCTTGTTCACAAATGATGTTTCCCTTCCCTACTCTTCCCTTTCTCTTCCTTTTTATTTCTGATGCACATAACAATGTTTGTTTAAATGTTCTGGTCATAGATTATACAAAAAAAAGCTTTCCAACAACACTATAAAAGAATCAGAGAAAAAGTCATAGATGGAAAGAAGTTCTCAAAAGGAGCTCTCAGACGTAGGTTGTCATTCAACAAACCTGTGATCCCAGCTTCTTAAGAAATGCTCTCTTACTATTTCACCACTTAAGAGCTTTGAAAAGTCTCCGCTCCTGTGTTTTACAGACAGTTGCAATGTAGGTCAGCCACACATTGGGTGAMCTGAGTGATCTTGTCTCCATTTACAGGAGAAAAATAAATTGCTTGAGCTTCTGGAGTGTGTTGTGTGGCAGTGTGTTGTAGTTTGGAGAAGGAAAAATAAGTGGAGAGGTGCATATTTTCATGATGTTCCTGGAACTGTTTAACAGAAAAATGCCCAATATTTGTGATCTTTCTCTTCCTTCTTCCATGCTTTTTTTTTTTTTTTTTTTTTTTTTTTTCCCCTCTCCCCTTCCTGTTTATATCTCTTCTGTTTTATGGATTTTTTTTTTCTGGATAATTTTGCATTTAGTCACAATTAGAATAGTCCTTGTGTACAATGGCAACCTTTATTATTTCTGTTTTGTTTTGTTTAATATGAATCATGGAAGCTTTATTAAAAGGGACCCAATGTTCTCTGTTTCTAAACAGAGAGGCTCTGATATGTGCAAATTTCCTCATACTGCTCGATCCAGATGTCTTCCTTAGTGGTAGAAAGTTAATCCAACCTCTTCTCTTTCAGCCTTTAGCACAATATAGCTGCCATAATGTTTCGCAAGGGGTACTTCTCCAACAGAAGCTGGCCTCACAAAATGAGTTATTTTTATGTAACAACATAATGCTTGTAAATGTTCAGTTAATACTGGAAAGGATGTGCAATACTGGATGTGCAATACAGCAAAAGATGGAAACATTCCTAATGTTTTCCACAGCCTGATTTGAGGAAGTTTTTGTGTGTAAATCTGTCTTTTAGAATGCCTGGACTTCAGTGGAAATTAAATGAAAAAATTGCTTAAGCAACGAGTACCTTTGAGGCAAGGTGGACCTTGTGAATGTGAGTACCTTGAGAAGTTCCTGCAGCCACTGAGCTATCTGTGAGAAGAGACCTCTTCACAGACCTCATGAAACAGGGCACAATCACAAAATCTTTTTTTCCTTTTGGCAATCAAGATGAAATGCTTAGAAAAAAAGAGTGCTTTGAGGCAGTTCACAAAGTTCCATTTACTCAGAAAATGTGTGACGACATGCAACACTCTTAATTTAAGACAAGATTATTTTTGTCCGAATATCATCATGTCTTTACCGTTCAGCATATAACTCAGATGCAGTTTTGTCTGTCTTTGTATATTCCTTGAGATCCTTGCATAATTGCACAAGTCATTATATTACAGCAATTATTTTTATAGACTCATTTTAAAGTATTCTGACTTTATGAAGAGTCAGCTCCAAAGGTCTTAAATATCACTGTAATGGTATGCATAATTCCAAGACATTCAAAATAAAGCTAATAAATGTCTTTTTTTTTTCTGAATATATACTTATAAACTGCCAAATATGTAGATGAATTTGTTTCACCAGAGAAAAAAAAGAAAAAAAAAGAAAATTAGATTATTTTTACAAATACACTATGAAGATAACTAGGTATAAGCCATTTTATTAACTCGCTCATATGTTAATATTGTTCACAGTGCACAAAATGGGAAAAACAACCAGTAGGAGCTGCAGGGTAGATTTGAGAGCAGTTTGGAATGCATAAAAGGTATTTTGATCACAGTAACAATCTCTGACAACAAAGTCAAGCAAAAGCATAGAAAATAAAAATGGCAGAATCAACAGTGGCAAGTGATGAAGTGTGATAAACGCTGCATAATTTTCCTTAATTCTTGGATTATTTGGTTTTGAGTGATTTCATATATGCTATTTTTATTTCCCACATGAGCTCAAGATCCCTATTTGTCACAAGCCAGGTCACTCTATACAACCATGGAGTGAAGATGAATAAAATTCAAGCAGGCCAGGGGAATATCTTTCTCAGCAGAGGGCACTAAAAGCGATAAAGCTTGCCACAAAATAATGCAGGCCAAGATAGAGAACTTTATTTTAATTAGTAGATCAGCTGGTTGACTTTGAAGGGAGTTTAAAAATTGAATTGAAATATGAAATATACAAATGGAAGTATCATGGATTAGTAAATAAAGGCATGTCAAGCCACGCAGAAGAAATTATCTTGATGAATGGTATCATGCAAATCATCTGTGCCTCCTTTGCCCTAATTGGTAATAAAGGAATAATACAACAGCACTTCTTCCACCTGCACTGAAGACCTGCAAGGAGAGATATCTCAGTGTAAAATACAGCTGACTATTTTAATTTAATATTTTTTCATACAAGGGAATACTAGACAGGGGAGTAGTATTCAGTGTTGTGATAAGGGACTGGTATTAAGTATCTCTAGAGTTAGGTTTTGCAACTTGGCAAGCAAAGACAAGGTATTAGCTGCATCCAGACTTCTCTCCTTCTAAATCAAATTATGGTATACTTCCATCATGTTTAGAGCACTAAATGGCTTTGTATTTCTATTATTTTCCAAAGACAACATATGGACTTAATAACAGAAATTGATATGAAAGGGAGAAAACTCTAAGCACTGAAAACATCATTGTTTTTACAAATTTTAATTTGGAGGATGTTTTATGAAGAAACTCTTTCAGGGCTGGTTGAACACAACTAGAGAATAGTTTGTACTTGCTTATAACAAAGTACTTCAGTTGGATACATTTGCTGCATTGTAAGAATTTTTTTGTAACAAAGAAGAGCACCATTCTGATCCTTTAAATATAAACTCCTAGATCTTAAGCTATGCTGACACAGGGACGTGGTAATTGTCTGTGGTGCCTCTGTAGAACAGAATCAGCTGATAAGCTACTTAAAAGGAATTAAAGAGGCTATCAGCTTTTCAGTACCAATAGGATGATGGAGATTCATATTGTTTCCATTGCATCCTCCCCAGTATAGATATCCAAAATAAAACAGCAACAAAATGGGAGGGGAAAAAAAAAAAAAAAGGAGAGAGAAAGAGACAGAAATTTTACCACTTTACTCCAATTTCCTCATTCGGCATGGTGTACTCCTACTCCTAGAAGCAAATATCCTTTTCAGACCAGTACCTGCATGCACGTTTACTATGCACCTACGCTGATACTAAAAACATATAATAAATACAAAAGAAGCTTAGCTTCTGCACTGTGCCAAATCCTTCAGCCAGTTATGGCAAAATACTTACACATGTTCTTCAGTGTTTCACTTCAAAGTGTGTACACAGAGTGTGAACAGTCTACGTAGAGATGCCAAAAAGGAAATCAATAGAAGTCAGAGAATAAGTGGTAGATCCACAGAATATTTCTGTGGCGGGAGTATGATGAGAACCTGAAGCACCTATGTCCAGATCGCTATTTACCAGTCTTCTTGACTCATTTATCACACTTTTTCCTATTTGATAAGCTCCAGTCTCAAGATGAGGACATGTGGGATCATGTGGGATCAAGTTTTGACCATTTGGTTACAATCTTACCTGAGGAAATGTTCCCTCAGGGCCGGGCTGACAGATAAACACATGACCTTGAAACATAAGGTTCAGTGCATTTGCAACTGAATAATATACCCAGGGGGCAGGGTGATGCACTATATATATTTATTTGTTTGCTTGTTTATTTCCCCTGTATGTATAATAGGAAGAAAAACAGAAAATATCTACCACTCAACACTTGGAATTCAGCTAGCAGGAAGCACTACAGGACAGTAAATTGTTTTGCTAGATTAATACTCTGTTTTCTCTATGTGATGTGATTTGGTCTTTAAAGCTGTTTACGTAACGGTTCACTCATGCTTAAAAAAATTACATAAAATAGGATGAAGGGTTCTGAAATTTAAAGATGATTTCAGATGGCACCATATTTATTAGTTACTACACATGGTTCTAGGGAACTAAATGAACTATTTGTTTAAATGTTATTCCCTATGTTAAGAGTTCCCTTAGTTAATATTTAATAACTGTCCATGAAAGTAAACCTATATATTCATATGACTGAAGATTATCATTTTGCTAAGTTTATGGTAGCAAGGTTTCAAATCTGTAACATAAGACTTTGATAAGGGTTTTTTTTGACAACTTTGAATGTATTCTGTTCTAATATATCATAAGAGAAAAGAGCTGATATTTCATATAATATAAATTTTTAGCTTTGCTCCTTATCGGGAGATATTTACCTGTCCTGAAAGAATCTTTATGCCAACCTACCTATAAAATTCCTTCAAAGAAAAGTACATATATAAACAATAACATATTTTTATTTCTTCATTACCTCTTAAAAAAGAGACATTTCTGCTTTTAAATGGAAAAGGTAACTTAGTTCCCTTGAGAAGACATGCAGTAGTTTGGTGCTCAGACAGTATTGGATTATTTTCTCTATTATGTATCTTTCCTGCCTAATGCATCGCTCTTCACAATATACAGTTTGAAGAACATATTAAGTTAAAGCCTAGTGCTTTTACCTTTGCTTTTCCCTGCAACACTACAATGACTTGCTACTGAGAAAGAGACTAGAAGAAATAGTACAAAACCAGTCTGGTGTATCATAACCAACCAATTATTTATGATCATTTTAAAAACAAGCTAACTGATTTTACCAGCTCCTAATACAACCACTCTCTCTGTCTCCACTAAAATTGAGTATGCCTGTGCAAAGAAAAATATCAGCTTTGCTGATGTTTGCTTACTCCTTGTCTCAAGACAGACTGTGGTTTAGATGTTATCATAAGGAGCCTGGAGTACCTCAAACAAAAGATGTAAAAGAAAAGACACAGGCAGAGCAGATCATCGTTGACTTTGACATGACTTAAAGTGGCAAACAGCACAAAGTTCACTGAATAAAAAAAAAAATAAAAAAAGGACTACTTCTTTCTCAGTAGATGTCTGGCTGAGTTTGACATCAGGCAGGTATGAGAAGGATGAGCAAGGACAAGAGCTTCTTCTTTTTTTCACTTGCTGCTCTGTCAGAGGAGTTTATTTCACAGCTTTTATTTCAAAAGAGTATTTCAGGTAAAAAGAGACGTAAGTTTAATTGCCTTGGTTTCTACTGCTCTGGATTTTTCAGATCGTAGGAATGAAGCCTAAAAATATTTTCTCAGCTTTTCATTTTCTTTTTTTTTTTTAATAAATAAATGAGCAAACAAACTCCAGCCTCTGCAGCAGCCTCTGCAGAAAGTTGAATACATGAGATCACAGATTTAATTTTAATTAGAAACAAACAATTAAAAATTTCCTACTCATCAGACAAGAGCAGAAAAATATTATATGACTGCACCTTGAATTTTCAGAAACTAAAACTAAGATGAATCCACACTATACTTCAGCCGTGCTTGCTTTCCAGATATCTTAGGAGATATCTCAGCAAGTCTGATTCATAATGAACACTTAAGCGGTTGCCCTGAAGGTTACACAACATGTATTCTGATTAAGCTAGTCCAATTTGCATCTGAAAGGTTTCAGAATAGAAAAAAAAATGAGACGTTTATTAACTTTGGAAAAAATCAGCCTTTTTTTTTTTTTCAGCTGAAGATACAAATAATAAAATGGTGAATGAAATGTTATTAAATTCAGAATGATGCTTGATTGGGATTTATGGGCATTAACCAAAACCAGCTTACTGATATGATCCTTCTTAAGCATTTGTGTAAATATTCCAATTTCTGTGTAGCTTCTGCTATCAAGACTGCTCACTGCAGGTCTCTATAAAGGTTGAAAACATTTATTGTCTTTCTGGGACTCTGGATATAAAAAATTGCCAGGGAGGAGGGAGGGATTCAGCTGTTAACACCACTTTGGGTTTTGTGTGATAAAATCCAAGGTTAGAATTACACAACAGGAGACTGCTGAGCTCCTCCAGAGTTCGGAATGGAGTGGAAATAGTGTGACATATATAATACATAATACTGAAACAAACCTGAAGTGAACCTAAAATGAAACTGAAATGGAACAAGAGTTCACCAGGAAAACACTAAAACTACCATAATCAAGTTCTCTCTTTTTTTTTGTCAACATCTATAGCATTTTCTCTTCTTTATTTGGCTATTAATAACCTCAGTTAATACAGTTAGTGACATGTTTATGTCTGTATTTTGGCTTTCTGTTTAATCAAGAAAAATTTTCCTCTACTTTAAGCTGCTTCTTAACCTAACTACATTGTGATTTCTACAGCTTTCCAGCTCTCTGAAAACTTAACTTCTTGCCTCAGAGCATAAGGTAAATGGTTTTGATAAACTCATTGCCCAAACATTATCTTCCTCTTCCAAAGCTTACTGGATGGTTTTCGCTCAGATCACAAATGCACAAATTGTTCAGCAGTATTCAATTAAATACTATGGTAACCTGCTGCTTTTAATTATCCTTCTCTGTGCCATAACAGCTGTGAAACACATAGTGACAAGCCAAATATAATTTAAATACTGTGATGTGCTCCAGATGTGCTAATACTTTGCCAGGTGTTTATTTTTAATGTACAACTTGACATTTTACCCCGTTAGCTCATCACAAAAAGCATAGGTTTCCTGACACAACTACTTTAATACACAATTGTGCATTTCTTTCTGTTTTGTTATTAGAAGGATTTATTTATTTATTTCCTCTTTAACACTGAATATTAATTATGAGCATTATTGCTACTACTTTGAATCAAGTCCACACCACACATAACCTGACCCAAAATCAACAGAGGGGAAGGTTTTACGTTGTTGCTACTAAGGTCTAGCCTTAAGTTAGCTGCACATTTTATTATGCCAGTGTGGTATATTCACATGAGCTTTACCCCGTCATTCACAGATACAAAGCTGAGCTCTGTATTTTTATTGTCTTCTTTAAAACTTCTACTGCAGGGCCTGAGCTTCTTCAATGATTATCCAACCTGCTATATATGCCATACTGGTCACTGAGAATTCTAGGTATTTATTCATATGTATATATGTATTTATTTCAATTAGGCTTTTATGACTCCTCTGTTAAGCACAAAGAAAACTGTTATACTGGGTTGATTTCATAATGAAATGTCATACTATACTTTCTCTCACATTAACTTGGAATTCCTACCGCATGTGATCTGGTGATCTACTGAAAAAAAATTAGAATTTACACCCAGAAACACAGCTCTCCTAATTCTATAGAGAAGGTAATACATAGGCTTAGATTTCAGGACAATGAAGAATAACAGGGCAGTACCTTCACTATATTATGTTAATCTTTGCCTTTCTTGACTAAAATAATGGACTTCTCATGATACCAGCAGAAAATGACCTTTTCATGAATGCATGATTAAAATGGGATACATGATTGCTCATAGTATTTCTCATTAAGGCCAAGAAGCCTTTAAGGATATATTACCAGCAAACTATGTTCCAATATGGCTAAAAGAGCCATTACTGCAGGGCATGCACCTCTTAAGCAAAGTGGTGGCTGTCTTTTTCCTTTGTATTTACTACTTTCCCTCTGCATTCTGCCTATAAGAGCTCCTTCGCCTTGCCACCACTTCATATATCTTCCAAAGAAACAAAGTGCTGACCTTATCGCTGTTCTGAACACTAAAAAACTGCTATAGCCACTTGTGAATTCTCAATAATACACAGACGGAAGACAGAAGTGCAGCTTAAAGGGTCTGAAGCTGCGTTTTCTGCAAAACGTGATGGATCTTGAACACTTCTCGAAAGGCAGTTTCTGTGAAGCCATCTATACCTGAATCAATAACATTCCACTTGCCAGCACGGGACAGGCAGGCACAAGAGCTCACTATTCCCTTCAAAACGGGAATAAAGCACTAAATCCATCTTCTGGAGATGAGCTTGAGGGATTCTTTGCCTTACTGTCTTTGTAGCCTTGTACAAGAAAAGCTTTGGGAACCATGGGGACATCAGTTTGTCAAGTTTTTGTTTCAAATTAGTTCATGACTGATCACAATACGGTTGCACAAGGCACTGAAGCTTAAGCTCTGTAATGTGGCAGAAACACCCAGAAGATCCTGCGCTCACAGCTTTCTCTAGAGAGCAAATGGCAGGGGGAGTTTGGCAGAAACTGAGATCAAATAAACTCCAAGATAAGCAAGCTCTGTGTTTTGCCCAAGAATCATGAGGCAGCTTCTTCGTTACACTGCATTTGAAGGATAATTTCCAAATGGGTAAAGCAGGCTTAATCCTTTCTCCTACTCTTTTGGGGCATAAATAATCACCTCGGATTTTGGGAATAGCAGTCAGCCTCCACAGTTAGTGGATTTTATTTATTTATTTATTTATTTATTTGGTCCTGGGGCAAAAGATAATTGTGGATAAGGCATTTTTTTTTCAGAAACAGGTTATACTTCTGAACTTGTCTTCATGCTCAGTCACTCAGCTACCATTTGCCAGTGAACATACTTCACTCAAAAATTGGCTTAAACAATATTTCTTCACATTTTGAACCTCTTTTTTTTTTCCATATTTTGTTGTGTTATGTTAGAGACCTAAGTTTAGGCATTGTAACAACTCAGCGTTAAAAGCACAGGGATCATGTAGCCAGTTTTCTGCATAAAGCAAAGACTGATAGTTTAACCTTGCAACCATAACACAAAATGAACATCAAGTACTTCACACAGTTTTGCATACCGACAGCGATAAATGCTGAATCATTTTAAAAACACAGGTTTCAGTCTTTAAACGCAAGCTCCATTTTAATGTGATATCTAGAATTGTGGCATCCATAGGTATTTACACTGTAGGACTTTCGGTATGGGACTGAATATTGAAAAGAATTTGTATTGATTTAACATATATTTACATGGTCTTTAATGATTTTGATTGATCTCAAATCTGGAGCATTTACAAGAGTAGGGGTGAGGGCTAAAGGGGCTAAGAAAATAATCTGAACGATACATCTCCATCTTCCTGTCTTTGGCTACCACTATCTTCACTTTAATAGATTTTCATTATTAAGAAAAAGGGTGTAGTCTCTTTAAGTTAAAGGTTGTTAGATAGTATCTCTGTCAACAAGAAAGATATCCAGCAAACAAGTGTAGAAAGTTTCCTGTGACAGGAAAGCCTTATTTACTAAGGCTATCCGATTAAGAGAGGTTTGAAGATGCGTTACCAGATGTGCAAATCATGATGGAAAGAGCAGGACATGCATCAGCTTATCTCCTGTTGAGACATACTCCTGAGCTTTTCTACTTGGAAAACTCAGTTTACATGTTTGTGGCTGCATTAGCTTCTGAGAGGTTATTTGGGACACAGGTGAGCACAGGATATTTAGATAGGACAACTTTATTACTTTAAAACTTTAACTTAATTTCAGATAAAGAAGAAATCTAATTGTTTTCTGTTCATTCCAGATTATTGATTTCATTTTAATGTATTTATTTTGGAATAGAAAATGAAAAGTAACAAAAGAGAAACCTTCCTACTTCGTAACATTTTACTATTAGTACACTTAAAGAAAGGAAAACTGCTGTGTATGCAGAAACTTCTGCAGTATGCAGAAACTTCAGGAAATCTGCTAGACTCATTTTGAACAATAGAGTCCATACAAATCTTGCCATAGAGACAAGTGTTTTCATCATATATTTTTTTAATATTTCTCAATGACTTTATGATATCTGCTAAGATATTTTTACTATTTCTTTTTTTTAACAGAAGGCATGCACTCATATGGGAAAACAAACAAACTCTATCAAACTCTATCAAACTCTATCAAACTCTATCAGGAGTCTTGTTTGAAAAGCCAACACAGAAATCAAAGGCAAACAAAAGAAATCTCTTTTGCCTTAACTCTTCACACAGAGAGCACAGATACATTCCCTTGAAATCAAAAGATGACGGACTTCGAGGAGCTGACAGGATAACGAAAGCATCAAGTAACTCCTCTGACAACTAAGCTAAATATCAGCCTTGGATACAGACTTGTCAAGAAAGTCGTTTGAATATATCTGGAGCCAGATCTTCACCCCTTCCAAAATCTACTACAAAGACTATAAATCACAACAGGACCTTCCTCATATTTGTAGGCAGTAATCCTATCCCAAGTCCTAAAAATCTACCTGAAATATTGCAAAGTTTATCCAATTCTTTTCATATATCCATCCTTCTGTGGTGTTTCTATGACTAACACAGAGAAAGGAAAAGTGTTCTTTTCTGAAAGGCAATACTGTTAAAGTGATTCTGCTGCTTCAGAAATCTGAACATTGGTACTTGCTTGTTTTCTTGCATTATCTGAAGATCTTTCCCTGCTGTCATGTAGCAGAGCACAGTGATACAAATAGTACCACTGGGTTTATTATCTTAGGTTAAATCAGTTGGATCTGAACTTGATCATCTGCAAACCATATCCATGTCTCCCAGCTCTAGCACGAAGGACTTTGATTCCAGAGGGATGATGAACAAGACAAAATCTCTGAACCCACAAGAAGATATGGTCCAGCTCAGATATATGGTCCCAACTTAGCAAATACCTCAGCTCCATGCACTCGTACAACATGCTTCTGAGGATGAGTGCTTAAAAGCTCACTGACTCTCCGTAGTGACATACTTAACCTTGGACCGTCCTCTGGTAGGCCTAGACACATAAATGTGTGAACAAACATCAGAAGGTAAATCAGATTCTGTAACATTGCATCCTCTTGTGGGTTGCTGCTGCAACTGACAACACATCTAGCACTCTAATTACAGACCTTTTAGATGGACTTAGTTATGCAAATGACTGCACATTATCTTCACTTTAAGGCAATTATATTTGGTTCACTTCGATGTACTTCCTAACTCCTAATTTTAAGAAGCACCTAATTCCTTATTTAATCTTTAAATGATTTATTCATTTTGGAATTAAAACTATGATTCAGTATAGAACCATTCTTTTTTGTTATCTTTTATTTACAGTTTACATACACCCTTATCACCCATGAGAATAGTAGATGTACACGAAAGTGTTTGTGGAACAGCATGGAAATTGTCTTGTATAATGAAAGTAGGAGGAAGTTAAATAATTTGCAGTATGTTCTCACACACAAAAGAGGATGGTTATTTTCATTTCCAATATGATTAATATCTTTTTATCCATGAAAACTCTTGTTATAACTGACTGCTACTGCAACTACTACAGTATGTATACAGTTCTGCTCCCCTACCTCACAACCTCAGTGTGGTCAGGTTCTTCATTTAGTGTGATCGTAAAAACAGTAACCATGCTGGGCACTCATGTCTGAGTCCATATATTGGAGTCTAGTTGCATCCAACGTGTATTTGTAATGATATAGCCCCTAGATCTTAGCACTATCACTGCTTGAACTACTTGGTCACAGTTTTCCTAGGAAGCTGTGGAAGGACTTAACTGGTGCTTTCAGGACATCTAGACAAGCCGTGTGAGGGTGTTTTTGAAAAAGCACCAGTTGGCCCATGATCAAAATAGCCTTGCCAGCAGCATATGAGTCATGGCTATCTAAGTGTTGGCACATGTGCCCTCTTAGACCAGAGCTTCTGTGTGTGTTGGGAAGGTAAAGATTAACTCAAGTTGTAACAAGTCCTTGTGGGAAATGATGTTGTACTTCTGCCATCACACCAGCATGGCCTCCATTCTAGAGATGGTCCCCAGCAAATGTGCATTAGCACTCTGATGCAAGGAAGCTAAGCTGTTCCACACAACATTTTATGACAGAATATTTCCAGCGTAAAAGATTGCACAATTAGATCCCAGATGATTGAAGCCCTGAAGCCCTGAGTCATGCCCAAACTGTGTGGCTGAAAAACACTTTTAAGTGTGACCACGCTTCAATACTACCTATCTTTGATTTCAAATTCTTCACACAGCTTACAGAGAGAAAATGTTATGAAAAACAATGAAAGCAGAGTTTTCTGTTTCACCCACTGATTCCAGAAGGTGAAACTGTTTGGCCACTCAGCACAAAATTCTAACCTGACAATTCAGTCAAGCCCCTTGCACAGGGAATGAGAAAATTAATTCAAGGACTATGTCATTACTCTTTTATTTTTACATTGAGACAGCTTTTGGGCATTCCCAGTGCTTGATATAGAAAATACTTTGAGGTACGAATGCTCTTTCTGGAGAAATTGGTTGAGAATTAATAACGGTTTTTTTTGTATTTGAAAAATACAACAATAAATAAATATATTTTGGGGCGTGCAGAAAAAGTGATCATGTAGAAGAAAGTGGAAAGAAACACATGGAAAAAAATAGTAACTGGACTGGTAATCAGCTAGTTGTTCCAATTTATTGCTTCTTAGTCATTACTTAGTCATGTAATGTATTTTTTTAGTGTATTACATTGTTTTTGAGTAAACATAAAATATTCAAATTCAGTGGCCATCAATACTCTTAAATGCAGGCAAAGACCTTCTTTCTTCCTGTTCTAAACCTCACCCATGGACAGAAAGTACGTAAGCACAGTACTATTTAAAAAAAAAAAAAGAAGGGCGTAATTAAGATTCTCTTTCGGGTAGGGCTTCCCCCATCTTCAGGAACTGAGTTATTTTACAAGCTACATATGTATAGTTTTAATGTCAATAAAGTCACAAGCCCTGTCTTACAGTGAAAAGAAAGTTTTTATAGAAAACTATAAACAACATTTTATAACAGAACTGACTAACTGGTTCAATATTAAATAATAATATACACAGATTTCTGCATTTTTTAACACTCATCACTTCTAACAAGCTTTGGTAGAATCTGATAATGTTTTTCTTCCAAAATCTTTTCAATCCAGCATGTTCTCTAAGGGACGCACAATCTTATTTGCCTGTTTATTTGAAGAAAGCTTTCACTAGATCACTTGGCAGATACTTTTTCTGAAATAATAAAAGACTTAGACTCTCCTATGATTGGCTTCTGACCCAAATAAAGCACAACCTGCAGTTTACCCTCGGGATTCAGAGCATGGAATTGTTACAGATCTGCTTCTCTGGACCAGGAAATGGCCATCAGAACCTGATGAATCTGGGGAAGGACAATGAAAGTAGATGAGTCTGTCAGACATATGGATATCATCCTTACTATGCTGTCATGACAAGAAAGCATTCAAAGACTTCAATGAGAGGTGATACCTGGTGTTTCTGTCCGCTATCAGAACAGATGTACAATGTCAATCAGATGAGAACATGCAGCAGAGCACTGACCTTAGCTGTTACTCCTTAGAGGTGCAACATGGTTATTTCTAAGAGAGGCTGTTTTCTAAGAGAGAAACAGATGCTATTATCCTGCCAACCACATTAGAACTTTTGGGAGTGCATTTTGAAACGGTCTGTGCTCCCATTTGGGCCCTGGATTTGCACAGTAAAGCTGCCAGCAGAGCTTAGAGACTGAGCTTTTCTTAAAATGCATTGAAATGCTTGAAATTCATTGTGGAGCAAAAAGAAAAGGAGGGGCTAGTATTCCTTTTAGTTCCTAACTCATATCTGAACTTGTTAAAGAATCAAGTGGGTACTCAGTGCTTAAAATCTGCTTGCTAGGACTATTTTGAATGTTATTTTTAGTAAAGAACATGTTTCCTCTTCAAGATGACTCCAAGAAAACACCAAAAGAATTTATGAGTGCAATACATGAGCTTATTATAGCTGGTAACACAAGATTCACATCAGAAATAATGAAAAGGAACAAGTATGTAGGTTGTACAAAGGTGTTGCCTATTGGTCTGGTCCCTGTTGTAGAAAAGCATTACATGAGAAAAAGAACAGGAGACCAAGCAAACCCTGGAAAAGAAAGGTAAAGAAAGAAGTTCTGTTTTGTCATATAGAGGTATTATTTCTCTGATTTTAGATGAGTTAATATATTTCAGTTTAACTTCTCTCTTCATTTCACCGGAAATTGAATTCAGTTTGTGTATATCCCAGGACTATCCCAGGATAATTTATACTTAGATTTATAGCACAGAACACTAAAAAAAAAAAAACTTCAACATGATCACAGGAAAAGAACTGAAATAAATGTACAAACTATGTTGAACATATATATGTATACTTAAGTACAGCATTAACATAGAAATGACTGAAATTCATGCAGTGAAAATTTGGACATGTAGATTGCTAGAACACCTTAATTAGAGATTTGCTTTAAGGAACTTCGGAGATTTAGTTACTATGTTGTGTAGTAAATATTTATCCACTGCTTTTCTGAGTTACAAAGGGCAAAAAAATCTTTTAGTGCAGTAACCATAGTGACATACAGAATAATGCTACAAGGGGACATAATAAGCATATATTATTTGACTGGCATCGATATATTTTCCTGATCCTGTGATTATATTGAACTCTCAAATGTTTAAGTAGGCAGTAGAGGGAAGAGAAAACAAGCAAAGAAACAAAAAAGCAAACAAGCAAGCTGTTTACTATTCAGGCTAAAGTCAACCTTGGACTTCTTTATTTGATAAACAACTCTTAAAGAAATTTCAAGCTATTAAATAACCTGCAACCAGAATGACCTTTCCCTTACTTGTTATTTCCTCAGTTTCTTATCAATCATTCACAAATACAGTAATACTGGGGATAATGGAGCAAGAATCTTTCCCTTCCATGCCCAGTGTGCAGTAGGACACTCCTATCGTTACCATTTGATAAGGGAAAAGAAACTACAGAGATAATTTTGATATATCACTGCAGAAAAAATTTTTTCATCTAGCATGCAGTCTTCCAAGATTAAGGCCCAGGGTCCTTCTATAATATTGATCTTTAGGATGGGATCATCTGCAAGAAATATTTCTTTGGGGAACTGAGAAGAAATGCTGACAGCAAAATTGCTTCCTGAATCCTCACTGGCAGCTCTCCTTTCCTCTAAGTATTTCACAGGAAGTTTTTCCCTTCTTCAGGAAATGTAAAATTTTCTTGACATGAGCACATTTCTCCTTCTCCATAAAGATCAAGAGCTGATGTATGGACTGGTCAAATACCCTGATTACAGCAAAGTGAGCTCTTTCCATTTTCCCCTCTCCAAACGACTATTTCCTGCAATGAAACAAGGAATGGGAAAAAAGATTTACAGATGAATGCTAACTCTATCACCATTACACAGGTATACAAAGAAAACTTTATGCCAGCGTGAAAGTTTAGATCCCACGATGCTTGTGTAGACAACCGGCAAGTTCAGGAAGTAATGAGGCACTGAATAAAAAGGACTATCTTCCTCTGCTTTCAACAATGCTCTGAGCACAAGCTGATGGGATAGGAATGTGCTGAACACACTCACTCGTCAAGCTCTACAAGTTAAATGGGAAGGGAAATTCCTAACTCAATCACAGTCCTGGGCACTCCAAGCAGACCTTCGGGAACCAGAGGAAAATCTGTGGACATTAGTCAACTCCAGGATGAGACTACAGCTGAATAAGGACTTTAAGAAATTCAGGTTTGCATTCAAGGCACTAAAAGGATCAATTATAAACCTGAATCTTTGACCTTACCCATGCCAAAGTTTGAGGAAAGAAGAAGCCAAAGTGTGCTTTCCATGAACATGTGTAGACAAAATGAAGCTCCTCTCATTCACACTGGACTGATGCCATATGGTAGGACTAATGTATCTTTTTGTTCTTGCTAATAAACCCAAGCTGCAAGCACAAGGCTTTTTTAGCTCATAGTGCAATTCTAGCACCACTCTCTCTCTTCCCAGTGACATTCAGTCTCCTTGCAGTATAAGCTAAGCTAGACGTATCCCAAATTACCTCCTGGAAGGCATGCAAGAGCTGGAAAGGATTACTAAAGAACAGCTTCTAAGACTTAATCGAACACCTCTCTACCCTTGTATTTATCTAAGTTAGATTTCCCCTCACCTACTAGAATAACAGGAACAAGAGGAAAATATAGTCTATTTGCAAACCTGTTTAAATCCTGTTTATCTTCCCATAAAATAATTGAGCACTCAGAAACACCTCTGTCACCCAGAAGACAAAATCAACACTGCCACCAACATCAACAACAAAAAAAACCTCTTAAACTTATATGAGACCCTATGTTCTGTATTAAAGAAATTTTCAATAGGTGAATGATATTAGTTCTTCAGCCAAACCTTCAGCAAGACTCTTTGACCCAGGCACCAGGTGGTCAGGTAAGAATAATTTTAAGCCATATTGAAATGCTGCAATTCTAGTTTATTTCTTTTCATTTCACTTCATTTCATTTGATTTTGTTTCATCTTATGTCACTAATTTATGTCTTGTACCCCACACAATTTGTCCTTATTCTGGTTCTCCCATCTTTAACAATCATCAGGTCAAACAGACTCATGTTGCATATTTTTATCCGTATTATATTCCAAGGTGTGCATATGATGTATTTTTCCACAATCATCTTCTTATTAAGCATTTACCTCATGGCATTTTCTCATTTTGACATCAGTACCCCATAATAATGATGTGCAAACACACTTTACAAGCCTCTCACATGCTACCACATAGTATATCATGGAATGAATGAAGCAAGTGCTGACAATTAGTTAAGTAATGCAAGTTACTGTTGTAACTTGCACTCCAAGCAAAATCAGAGGTGGAAAAGGCCAGTAGTATTAGGTCATCTCACGGGACAAGAATGTTCATAGTATGATAATTGTGAAGTATTTCCTCTGGATGCAATACACATTCAGTGGAATAGAATCTCATTGTATGGCAAGCTTTGCTGCTTTTGGAAATTCTCACACTTTTGTCTCATATTGAACCATCCCTTCACATGTGATGTAATGGTTTATTTTCAGGGGTTTGAGATACATATTTTTTTCTTTAGGTAGAGAAATGAGCAACTCTCAATGAATCAAATTAATGATGACATTCTGCTGAGAGAAAGTTTTGCCCATACACCATGCACAGGGGTTTTTTTCTTTTTTTTTTTTTTTTTAAAGCCATTTTTACCAATAGTAATTTGTAGCTGATGCTCCTTCTGCCAAGTTGATAGTGGTTCAAAATATGAAAATTGGTAGAAGAATGTATCAGTTTTAAAGTTAAAGTAATGAAAGTTCTTATCACTGGAAATGCAATTGCCAATAGCTGCAAGTTTCTCAAACAAGATGCTGGAGAGGCAAATTTTTTTTTGAAGGGCAGCATGCCTTTGAACAACAATCCTCTCCAGGGTAATAATGGACTTTACTTTCTGTATATTCACCTCTAACTGATTGCTTGGGCACCCAACTGAGGAACTGAAAACACACAACTATGAACTTTATTTCAAGAAAAGAGAGGCAACTAGACTGACTATGATGCTTTACCCTCCAAGTCCTCTGGCACGATGGGACTATGAGGACAATTTCAGTTCATGATGCTTACATGCTTATGGATGCTTGTAGGTATAGACAATTCAGTGACAAATATTATACTCCAGATAGTGTATATAAATATTGAACACAATTCTGGATTTCAACCCTTCAGCTTAAGTGTTGTTCTGTTTCTCTGACTCTCTAAATCAAGTCACATCTTTTCAGTGAAAGTGAAGAATGTAGTATTATAATTTAATTCTCACTACCTAGTCTACATATACTATTTTCAAGGAAAATATTAAAGGATGTTTCTAATCAGAAAAGTATAAATCAGAGCTGCTTCTGATATTGTTTTGTCTTTTCTTTAAATAAATATCTATCTCATCCTTTTCCAATTATAAGTTAGTGAATTTCTTACTTCTATTTCCAATTCTATTTGGCGTCTTTTCACCAGTGAAATGTCAGTTCTTACGGTGCAACTGCACTCAATATGAAACTGCAAAGTATTTCAGGTATATTTACTTACAGGGCTATTTATTACGCCTTCCTGCAAATCGAATCCATGTTCAAAGCCATTAATATAAAAACTTGGTCTAAAACATTGTTCAAATCTATTTTCATGAACAGGCCACATATCAGGAGATAAATGTTATTACTTTCTTCTTCATTTTATTATTTTATTATTATTATTACTGACTTCCTAATAGGAGAAAGGTAAAAAAAAAAAAAATTAGCTCGCATTCACTACACTTTGCAAAAGACGGAGATATATTATGCCGCAATTATAGTAAAATAGATTAGCTTTAGCTACTCTGCAGACAAAGAGAGGAAACTTCTCTCAGACAGTTTTTTGATGAACAAGAGTGGAAATAGTCAAAGTATTTTTAAAAAAAAAAAGAAGTAGAGGGAAAAAGGAAACCTATATGTTTTCAGCATAAACAAAAACAGTAACTGGGAAAACTTTTTTATATATAACACCTATGAAATGACGATTAACATAGAAGTGTTCACACGCCTTCATTAAACTAGTTAAAATACTTAGTTGATGTTTTCATGGAACTCTTCATTTTTCTTTACTCTTCTGCAGCCTAGGTTAATGAAATTTTGTTGGTTTGAATATTGGTACACTAATTCATCAGAATGGAAACACTATATTCAGATTACACCTGCAGCTAAGTGACTTCATGAGAAACAAAAACAGTGGTGGCTCAGCAACCTAACCCAAGTGAAGCAGAGAAAAGGAATTTGCATATGTCAGAGTCCCTGAACCAATGTTTTACAGGCACACTCATGTGAGGATCTGCTCTGAGTCACCAGCTTTCAGTGATTAAAAGCATTCTTAAAAGCACATATTTTGCTCCTCAACTTTTACATTGCCTGCTTCAGTCAGAAGCAAACTGGTCTTTTGCTGGCATAATAAACTGGCATCAGACAGTCAAATTCACTCCGGGTTACACTGTCATGTTGGATCACAGCAGGCAAAGCAAACTCAGATGGTCTTCCTAAAAGCAGGAATCTTTTGGAAGGCTTCAAGTGCACACAACTTCCCTCGCTTAAAAGGAAGCGCTGCCCAAGCCATGACCATGTTTGCAAAGCCAAACACTCTCGCAATTTGCATTGCTTCCACCAGGCCAAAGCCTTGAGCATTTGCATACGAGCTCATGCTCCAGATGCAAGCAAGGATTTCCTGCCTGTGGGGCCTCATGGCAACCCAGATACAAGCAAGGATTCCCTGCCTGTTTATGCTTTCCTAGCAGGCATTTAGACGAGTTGGGTAACTGCTTGCAGGTGGTGCTTGGCAGTTGCTATGGCCACTGACAGGCAACCTGGGAAAGCCCTGGTGAGGAAAGCGACGCTGACAACATTTGCTTATTGCCCTGTGCCTCCCTCCTTCACCCAGAGTGGGAGGAAGGCTGAAGGGCTCAGGTGTGCACCAAGCCACATGGCAGAGGTTCTTAGTTCCTAAATATACCTCTGGCAACCGTGCTGCTGCTGCCTCTGGTTTGGCGTCCCTTCTGCTGCTGTTTGGGCACTGGCTGCTGGCCTGGACAACAATAGCAGCACTGTTCCTGTGGAAATCCTCTGCACATACTGCAAATAATCCCTGCGTTATGTGTCCTGCCGGGGCTTCTGCAAAAAGCAGGGCACCTCATTTTGCTCAGAAATACCATGAGTAGTAGGTCTCTTGGAAACACACAGCTTGCACGTGTACACTAACAAAGCCTAATACACTAGTACAGCCTAATAACACAGCCCAGTGTTAGCACTATTACGGAGACAACTTACCAACCTCGATTTTTATCTTTCTTATATTTCCTTCCTTCCTTCCTTCCTTCCTTCCTTCCTTCCTTCCTTCCTTCCTTCCTTCCTTCCTTCCTTCCTTCCTTCCTTCCTTCCTTCCTTCCTTC
>PTEX01000090.1:2863109-2930829 GCA_003342815.1 Eudromia elegans | reverse complement strand
AGGATTTCTGATGCAGTCCTCCTTTGTGGGAAGATATGTTCCAAATGAACAAATCATATAATAAAAACCACTCAAGGCAACCCTCATGGTGGTGTCCATCACGGAGGTCTGCAGAGCCCATTTGACTCATTCTGAAGTGATTCCTTTCAAACACTTCCAACAGTTACAAGCCTACCAAAATGCATGTTGTATTCTCACTCTGAGGATCCTCTCCCACCCTTCCTATTTTTCTGTGCAGTTCTTTGCATTCCAGATAAGTCTCAAGTATTTGGGAATGAAGGAAACTGCAAAATCTGGATGACACTGAAGTATATGAATCAGCCTGGCAAGTTTATGGGAATAGCAATATAACTTGCTGATTGAATTAGAAACAACTGTAGCAACATAATGTCTCAAAGTGTATTTGTTTTTCTCAAATACAAAAGAAACAAAACATTTCAGGTTAATCCAGATAATTTTTTGGTGACCAAAAAACAAGGTATTTCATTTTGCGTTTGATTTTGAAAACTTTAAACTATTGTGATATGAAAATGAAAAATAAAAAACTTGCATGCCAAAAATAATAGCATAGATTATGCCAAACATTTTAAAATAATTGTTATATATGTATGTGTGATATTTCATCCAACTTTAAAAACACTTTTAGTCTCAAAATTTCTCTACTCAGCCCATACAGAAATGAAATTAAGTAGTACTTCATTTCCAAAGTTATTTGAAGGTCTTAAAAAAATGAGGCTAAGAGTCAATGAGAACATTTTTCTGGCTGTATTCTAGCATCTAACCTTGAGGAAATGTTTGCTGAGATGCCAGTGCTCTTGCCTCAACAACACTCTATTTAAATAAAGTAATTTTAGGTTAATATCAATGCACTTTGAAGAAGATAAGACAATAGAAGTTTAAAATCTGTCATGTGGATTTCTGTAACAACGGTTTAAATTGGCAAATCACAGTGTTATTTTATAGTATAAACAAAAATGCATGGTCAGGATTAAAATTATATTTTATTCATTTTTTCCTTGAGGATTTGTAGAGAGAAAACACAGAGAAATTAGGAAAAATATTCAGGAAATCAGGAAAAGAGATTATGTGTTTTCTTAAAGGGAAGGGAGCTGAGGTGAAAAAAACCTGATTCAGATGATTACAATAAGCAGCTTTGTGAACAACTAGGGTCAAATAATACTATTTTGCAAAGAAAAAAGATGTTTGCCATAAAATTTTTCCAAAACTTGCTTGCCTGCTTGCTTCCTTCCTTCTCTCCTTCCTTTCCTCCTTTCCTTCTTTCTTAAAATGAGCCCTCAAAACACAAATGCAGTTACAACCTTTCTGATACAACCATAAGCACTGGTAAAATGCTCACTTATTGGTATAAAAAAACATTTCAAAATGTCACTCTCACATTTACTCTTCTTTTTCTTGTTTCTCCTTGTTTTCTCTTTTTGATTGCTTTTTCTTCTTCTTTTTTTTTTTTTTTTTTTCCCCCTCCTTTTTTCCTCCATGTTTTCAGGCATGGTTAAGGCCCAGTAGTCTGGTACGACAGGTCCTGAGTCCCACTCCAATCCTACCAAGACTGGAATAACACAGAGAAGGGCAGGACAGCTGCAGACCTGGACCACGGCATCCACAGCAGAGCTGCTGCGGGGATGATACCTACCTCAGTGGATAATCAGTAAAGCAAGCAGGTGCATGATTAACCAAATGCTCAGAGCAAATGTCTAATGCAAACAAGTGGGAAAGGTGATAAGTCCAAATCCGCAACAAATCAACATCAGGTTTGCTCATGACACCCCATTGAAATGTCCATGGCTAATTGCTCATGTTATGCAACAGGTTGCATCAGAGATACTAAACCATACAGTGCTATGTGTCAGTTCACTTTTATCCGAGTCATGAAAGGCAGAATGAGCTGTAATCACCTCCAACACAAGCAATAGGGGAAAAAGTATTTGTTATATGCTGTGGGTCATTGGAAAATCATTAGCACCTTCTTTTCATATTCTTTTTCTTCCTTTTTTTTTTTTTTTTTTTTTTTTTTTTTTGGTGAATAGTTAAACTCCAGTGTAAATAGAGAACTGACACTTTCCAAAAAGTAACATTTTGGAAACACACAAAGAAATCCTACAAGTCATCACTGGGCTCTCAAGTCATCACTGGGCTCTCAATTTTGTGTTTTCAACATGGAACCTGTCAGCTAACATTGGAGTTATTTGTTTTTTTGTTTTCTTATTGCCTTGATGATAATGCTATTTTAAGTCTTTAAAAACTGCTGCTAAAACACTACAACAGTTTTTAACAACAACAATAACAAAATGTATGTCACACTTGTTCCAGATGACCGGAGGGCGAAAAATGGTGGTGGTCCTTTTCTCTTCAGTTCAATAAGGAAATAAGAAGAATTTTTATATCTATTTAAAAGTTTAGACTGAAGGTTTCATTTATCAAATACGCTCTCATTTTTGGAGAGATGTTCCAAAAAATATATTTTTGGTAGGAATTGTAAGGAAATGATATTTCTGTTAGTATTTGGGGACTATTTAAAAATCTAGATCATTACAACAGTCTCTCAAATTGCTATTGGAGAACTTCTATATGTTCATTATTGACTCAAAGGACTGCCTCATAATAGCAAAATGAACAATTTTCATCATACAAATTTGCATAGTCTGACTGTTTGACATAGTAGAAACAAATTGAAGGCCTTCCAGACTATTGGCTTGTCTCAACATTAAACCTGCTCAGGCTCAAAAAATTCTGGGAAATAAAAAAAGAAAACAACAACAACCAGCTTCCCCCCCTCCCCAGAGACAAAGGGAACAGGAAAGAGAAAGAGAGATGCCAAATGTCCGCTGATATTTGTAACATCAAGCAGATTTATGATTTTGTGCACTAGGAGCAAATGATAATAAATGCAGTTATCTGAAATTCTCCAGAGGCATATCTGTGCTCTTATATATGACATCTGAATAGATATAGGTTGGGCAGTTTCCAAAAGAAACTGAGAATCTGCTCATGGTGAATACATTCTCCCCAGAGAAGATTAAACTTATGTACTTCAGGCCTAATTTGTTTCATATTGGGGTGAATTTCACCTTCTTCTGACAATAGTCAAAGTCTTATATATGTATGTGTGTGAATTAACCCATGTCTAAGGCTAATATCTGGATAAGTTTATACAGTAAGATATTGCATAGGATGCAGTATTCACACTGGATCTATTGGACCCCTTGGAATATGTATATTTTTTACTTTTAAGTTACAAATGCTGCTAGCATTAATGGCAGTTTATTTTCTGGTCTGTGAATATATTTGTGGCTGTGACTGTGGCTGTGTATTTGTGTAAATACAAAAGCTCTTTTTATTTTCTTTTTTTTTTCTTTTTTAATGTGTTTAGAAAAATATGAAGATCACATTGTTCCTGGGTATTGGGGTCAGGCTGTTCCAGAAACAAACCTCCAACTAGAAGGATTCAGATTCCTTGGAAGCTATGGTAAGGGAACAGTTGCATTCTGACAGGCTGACTCACTATCTGCAATTTTATTTGTGCTGACAGACTCTAAATTACAACAGATTCAGAGGGGATTTAGAGGAAAGAGAGACAAAGGGCATATTCTTGCTGAAGAAATGATCAGACACTTTAGCCACTGCAGTTCACCTTAAGCCGATCACAGTTTAAAGAGCCTTAAAGATGTGGGACGTTTTTATGTCCTTTGGTGAGAGTGTGGCACAAATTTCATTCTCTGAATGCTGCCAGTGCAATAGGTTGAACAACTAACATCAGAAAGACTTGATGCTGAAATGCTTGTTCTTCAAAATATTGTTTTCACTTGTACATAGAAACTACATCTTAGAAAATGTAAGGATTTAACTATTATTAATATTGCTAAAGACCTTAGTCAAGAGTTAAGGATTCAGTCAGTCAATGTGCAAGTGCATAGGAAGAGATACAATTCCTCTTGAAGCACATCCTGTGTAATTAGATTTGACCAACACTGAGAAGAAAATCAGGGGCACAAACAAATGATGTGACCTTCCCTTGGGCAATCTCTGTCATCAGTGCCATGTCCATGAAGGAGCGAACATAAGGAATTTAATAGTGATACCAGTGCATCTCTTGATACAGAGACCCCTCACTGCACAGTACATATTCTCCATGGTGACATTCCCTGCACCTGGAGCCTGAGACTGTCTTAGCTCTTTAAATTACCTGTATGAAATGTTGACATCACTGGAGTCACAAAAAATGGATTATGGTCCGTAAAAACGACCCCAGGAAAGACTAAGTGAAATCAGTGAATCCAGGCCCAATTCTCCTGACAGCACCCTTTTATGGGTTGTTTTGAATGTGTTTTCTTACCTTTCTTAGTAATGTCACATAGCGGTTCACTAGCATCCATTGTCAGGCCTGAGCTGACCAAAAGAAATCTTAGTGTTTCTCATTTATCATATATTGTAACATGTTCATTTAGAGTCAAAGACATAAAACCTGGCAGTCATCACACAGGCTATACTACAAAGCTTTTTCAAAACCTACACAATACTGGAAAGCATTACATAGATTCTTTTGTCTTATACACTGGGACTCTTATTTTCCTGTGCCACCTCGGCCCTCTTAATACCCTCACAGAAAAAGCCTGCTCTCTGGATTCCCAAGTCCAATTCAGCTTTTCCCTATGGCAAACTTCCTTTTTTCATGTGCCAAGGGAAACACTGCAGTATGCCAAATGACTCATCACAGTTTGGGAAAAGATATAACTATTAAGGGCACTTGTTATGGAACTTCATCTCATTAAAGATATTTAGAAAGTAAATCTCATGATGAAAAGGGGATTTTATGAACCTTCTCTGGAAGAATATTAATCTCTAATAAGATAAGATATGGTACAGAGTATGCCACTGGTATGACATAAGATAACTGAAATTTTAAAAAGCTGAATTTGTCAATTGCAATCTGTAGTTTCCCCCGTTCATTTATAAGTAGCATTCAATGTGTTGTTGTTGTTGCTGTTATTTTTTATTGTGCCTCACCCTGTCTTCTCCATAAGTGTGTGGGATACAGAATAAGACAAATTAATAAGACAAAATAAGACAGGCTAATGCAGTATTAGTGGAAATCTCCATGAGGAACCATTATAGGGACTATGGCACATTTACAGAAACAGGTTTTATTTGTGGAAGGGCTGATTCACCACTAATAAATCCAACAAGAAGCTGCTGTTTAGAGAAAAGATGAATCAAGAGCAGCAAGAGGCGTAGCCTTGCCTAGAGGGAATATAGTAACATGACAGACATGCATTTTTCATAGGCATACATATTTCCACAGCACTTTAGTATTTCTGTTTCTCACAGTGTCTAAATCTTAGTTTTAGATTTAGATTTACCTGATGAGTTCCTTCTCCTGGAAAAACAAAGGTGTGTTGCAAGTTTGAACTGTTCTTGAACTGGACCTATGTAAACATCTCACCTCTGCAGAATGATTTGGTGGTAGGGTGAGTCTTTGCACATGTCCATCCATGATGAGACTAGCAGAAGGAGATCTATCTATCTGGATCTCTGGTGGTCAGGACAGGATGGATGGATGGCATTTCACATCAATGTGCACACAATGTTACTCCTCCCCATTCTTACTTCATGCATAAGAAACCTCAGAGCAGGTAGCAGGATGTAGGCTCTCCTTTACTCACAGTGCCTATTTCATCGGTAGCTAAGCTGTAACAGCTTCCAGGTTGAAGTGAAGTCACCTTCTTTCTAGGTCACACCTCAAAGCAAACTTCACACTCTGCCAAGGCTTAATCCTTAACAAGCTGCTGGCAGTACTTCTATAGAACGAGGAACCACCAGTGGTGAAAATCTGACTCCAAACAGAAATGTTCCCTATAATAAAGGGAATAAAGGTCAGTACTTTCTCTCAAATATCTACAAATCATCCTGGATGCTCTAGTTTAAGACCTTTCCATTTCAAGCACAACCTTGCCATTAACTCTTTCCTGACTTTTTATGTCCAGTACAGAACCATTGCCGTTTATTTCATAGGCTTATGGGGCTCTAGTTCTACCTCAGCAGGAGTTATAATTCCAACTGTTGGAGCTATATGTTTTTGTCTAGTAAAGGAAGCTTTCTTTTGGACACAAATTTGAAAATAATATCATGAAGAATATAGTTTTCTTTCTTATATTACCCTCTAGTTGATTCAGTTTGAGATTAGCAAGGAACAAAAGCAGGACTAGATATTGTAAGATTTTATGTGTTTTAGCATCAGACTTTCAGACTAAAGAAAGTTTTCTTTTGGACATAAATTTGAAAAGAATATCATGAAGAAGAATATATTTTTCTTTCTTATATTACCCACTAGTTGGTTCAGTTTGAGATTAGCAAGGAACAAAATCAGGACTAGGTATTGTAAGTTTTTATATGTTTTAGCATCAGACTTTCAGACTAAAGGTATAATAAATCACCTACCTGAGGTAAATTGGAGACATTGAAGATATTACAGATCCAGTGGGCATTAAAAAAAAAATTAGTTTTGAGTTTTCAAATATTAGATAAGTATTCATATGTTCCATGCCTGCTACCAGGCACCCAAAAAATAAAAATAGGAGATTTTATAACTGTTCTAATCCTATACATTATGCTGCATTGAATAATAAATCATGTCCTGCTTTAAGACATCTCTGCAGATCATCTAGTCCAACTCCCATGCACAAGCACAGACACCTACAGCATGTGACACAGGGTGGCATCCAAGCGGGTTTGGGAGATGTCCAGAGAAGGAGACTCCACAACTTCTCTAGGCAGCCTGTTCCAGTGCTCTGTCACCCTCACAGTCAAAAGATTTTTCCTCATATTCAGGTGGAAGTTCCCCTGCTTCTATTTGTGGCTATTGCCTCTTGTCCTGTCACAGGCCACCACTGAAAAGAGCCTGGCCACATCATTTTGTGCTCTTCCCTTAAAATATGAGTATCTATTAAGATCCCTTCTTAGCCTTCTCCAATCCAGGCTAAACAGATCCAACTCTCTCAGCTTTTCCTCATAAGAGAGATAATCCAGTCCCTTAATCTTCTCTTTCCTGTTGTACTGGGGAGCTCGGAACAGGGCATAGGACTCCATATGTGGATTCACCAGGGCTAAATAGAAAGAATCACCTCCTTTGATGTCCATTTCTGATATACTGACACTCCAGACAGATTTTTCAAACCTCAACATATCTTTTGGGATGGTGTTGTCTAAATAGCTCACGCTTCCCCAAATGGATAGGTGTGGTGGATGTGGAGACTCCTAGTTGACTGCTGATCAGAATTTTCTACCTGTATACATGATTTATTCACTAATTGGATTTGCCCTGTCTGAGTCATATTCTCTTTACGAGTTATCTTCATCCATTTTGGCAGAATGTCATATCTCCTGGACACCAACTAAGCCTTGGAATTTGCATGCTAACATGTCTCCATGTCTAAGCATACAGGGCAGATAATTTTGATCCAAGGCTTGTGCAGCTTTTTGCCTTCCTTTGCAGCTTCCTTGTTTTATTCCCACTCCACCAACTCTTTTTACTATGGGTTTATTCCAGCTTTCTCTTCCAGGAGAACACTTGACACTTTCTTGCCTATGAACCAGCTTTCTTTCTTTCAAATGAACACCTTTTCATCCAAAAAACTATTTCCACAATGCAGAGGAAGTAAATTTTTTGAACTTATGAAAAATATGTATTAAAAAAAAATTTTTCAACTAAACTGCTATCCAAAAATTTCAATCATAGTGCTCCAGAACCACAAAATAAGACCATATGAATACTGAAACAACTTGGATTTTCTCCGAGTCTTACATACCCATTAATATTATAACACCTAAAGTTCCAAATCTATTTCCCACCAGTGAATAGGGAACTCTCCTGATTCCTCTTATTAGGAAAGAAAAAATGTCAGAGTGAAATATGATAAGCATAAAAACTCTAAATAAGGACAGAGTGAGGAGGCCAGCTGCAAAATGATAACAGATGGATTATATGAACATAACTGGCTCTTTATACATCCAAAGTTCTTTTGTTGCAATTTAAGAATCATTACTAAAATCTAAATTCCAGCAGAGTCATTATATATACATGCAAACTTATATGAGGTATACATACAATGTGTAAGTTTGCAAATTTATACATTCTCATTTTAGGCAATTCTTTACTCCATATCTTCCCTAGACATTTGAGTAATTCTTCAGAAGGGTCTTGGTGGAAGCTGTACAGTGACTTGGATTTTGGACACTTGAATGCAATCTTTTTGTGGTGGTATTGCACTGTCATCTGCATTTAGAGGAAGACAAAAGTGATAATAAAACAGAGACAGAAAGTAAATTAGTGAATTCACAGTGAGCCTTAGGGCATAGATGAATTAACATGAAGATCTGGTTATGTATATGATGTTGCAGACTTCTCACAATCTTAAAAGCTTAGTTCCTAGAGCTTTGTGTCTTCACAAGTCTAGACAGCTTTGCAAGTTTTCACCCATTTCTCAATGACATCTTAACCAAGGAAGACTAAGTCTGGGTGCAGATAATGTCTGTGCAGCTCTGACTACCTCCTGCTTGAGCTTCACAAAGATACACATCTGAGATTTCAGCTAAATTGAGTTTATCTCTGCTTGTCAGTAACAGCCTTTTGATCAGAAAAGTCAAAATCTTCAATTCCATAGGACCATTACAAATATTACTTTCATTATTTTGTAGCTGATTTTCTCTTCTTTTTGAGATTTAAAATTGCTTGGATGATTCACAACTTTCTGATGCAAAGAAGGAACTTCTAAAAGTTTAATGGTGAACACAGTATATTTCTTTTTTCTAAGAACAGTGTTTTTTGTAGTCACTAGAGTTATGCATGGAGTTACTTTGGCTAGAACACAACTCGTATGAAAACAGGCTAACTTGAGGAAAAGTCGGTTCTGAAATTCTAACTATAAAATTTCAGGAGATATTCTTTTTATTCTTTTTATAATGTCTAGCTAAGAAGACAACAAATTGATTGAATACTATCAGTCTTTTAGTTAGTATTTATTCTAGTATAATTTATTTATCCCCACCCAGGCCTTACATGTGTCTCAGAACAACAGTTTCTTGAGTATATTTCAGTATATCTTACTGTAGTGTCATGTCTTGACAAGAGGTAGGGATAGGGGAGAATCACCTTCTTATTTTTGTGACCTGTTTCTTCTTCTATAATAAACTGGCTTAATTGTGCACTTCATTTGGCCTCTTGCATCCTCTATGATTAACAAGACTAAGTCTTGTCTTGAGCTTGTGCCCATAGGGCCTCATTCAATTATCATCTGGCACCCATCAGTCTTGCCAACTTTACAAAAATCTATGTATTACAAAGCATATCAGACCCCAAATGAGTCAGTTTTCTTTCTCCTTTTCCCTTTTATTTTTGGAACCAGTTTAGGTACATTGACTATTTCTTCATAGAAACCCATTTTTATTGTCTTACATTTTACTGTTCTACAAAGTCAATGTTGTGAGAAGCAACAAGTCCTAGAGCTGACATTGCACAATGATTTTCAGGTGCCTTTTCTCAGACTTCAAGATGATTTTTTATAACCATTATCTTTTCACAAAGATTTCTGGTGTATTTTGTTTGACAGTTCACCTCAGTAGTTAAAGCCCTTTTCAAGTTTTCTGATTCTGGAAGATGGAAGTAGAATTCCATTTAAATATCTCACATCCAGGAGTATCATGTCAGGAGTATCCCTTATCTTGTGGATTCTGCCAGCCCACATGAAGATAGATAAAAACAGGTTGCTGAACAGAACATGAACATGTGTGCTTATTTACTTTAACAGATGATCAGAGAGAATACCACATGAAAATTGTCTGTGCTTTAACCAGGAAAATGCTATGTGACTCCAACTTCAGTCAGCTATGAAATATTGTTACATTGACAGTATATCCTTTCCCATGAGGAAGACTGGAACTGAAAGCTGTCATTTTTTTTCCTTCATTTTCCTTCACTGTCCTCCTCACTTTGAAAGTAAGAGTCAGACTGAGACTTATAATATTGCTCCTGCTTTTTGGGCAAAACAGCAGACAGAAGTCTAATTGATGCATTCATTTTGTGATACATTCTTGCTTCATAGATGACCTTTAGGAGAGGTTACTGACCTAATGCACCTTATGATGCACTGCTAGTAAGTTTCCCGGGTAATTTCAAGGAGAATAGTCTTAATAAAATTAACTTACTGAGAACAAAACAAAGTTCTACTCTATAGTCCAAATCTTAGAAATTGATCCTCTCAGCTGAACAGAAATTGTAGTTTATGTAGACTGACCATGTTTTTAAAAATCTCTGTTCTACAGAGTACTTTTTTTTTTTTTTCAGTCTCTGACTTGGAGGGAGTGTAACAGTATTTAAAGAGTATTTCTTCTGTTTAATTAGCCTTATTCAAATCATCAGAGTGTTCCAGTAAGAGGAACCTTTTAAAATCCATTCTAGGGAGTTAGTAGGCTGACTGTACAGCATGCTGTATTACTGCAGGAATATAAAAGCATTCCTGAAGAATCCTGTGAGTCTGTGAATTCATTGGCATGGAATTTAATCCAGTATAATCTGATTATACCCAGAGCTAAATGAGATTAGATAATGGCAGAAGTTAATGGATCAAACTTCATTATATATATCATGTGCAATTCTGTTGAATTCACCTGGTTGCACAAAGCATTCCAGAGAGAGAATTTATTCTGACAATGATGCATTCAAACTCAGAATTCAAAATATGTGTATGAATTTGGTGTCCAGAAGAATCTGCTTTTTGTATTTTGTTGTTTTACTTTCTCCATTAATTACTGGGAGAAACAGTTATAGGGAAGAATGCTCACTGATTATTGGGAAGATCTAAAAAATCATTTTAGCAAAAGAAAAATACTCATATAGCAATATCAAAATTATATATTTATTTTAGTTGTGTAGAAGTAGATTTGCTATCCTTGGTGTTCTTCCAGTGCAACTTGTCAAACCAGGTTACATTTGAAATGTGCCTGCAGCCAAGTATGTGAGAGCTCAGCATGACGATGTGCAGAGGCTTGTTTGATTTAGTCTGATTTTCACTTTGCATCAAAGAAGCCAACTGATCCTCTTTCATGGGCAATGTTTCTGAAGCTCATTATTATTCTTCTGTTTGGTTTGGTTACTGGGGCTCATTGGAGGAAACATGTCATTTAATTTGGATATATATTTTTTCATTATGAGATACTTCTTCTGTTAAAGATGAAATGTTCTACTTTGTTCTTTTGACTTCGAATCCATAAAACCCTCCCTAGCCTAGCCATGTTTACTGACATCCAAGGGAGTCTGCCTTGTGTAACATGTCAGACTGGATTTGTTTGTTTCTCCTTCCTAATATTCTCTGTTTTTATAGGGAAAAGGTATCATTGAGTTTGAGGCATCATTGGCTCCACAGTGGAGACTAATTCATTTCATGTGACAACACCTACACACAGTAGGTGAACCATCAGTTGTTTGTCTTATGATGCAGGTGGTAATATACATATCAGTGGTATGTATACCACTGTGTATTGGTTTCTTAAAACTCAACTCATGTTAACTCAACTTGCTGTTATCATCCTAGCTTATTTTTAATTTTCAGATTGCAGGAACACTCACTCTTCTTTTCATGAGCTAAGTACCCGGCTTATCGTTCAAAGAAGTACTGGCAGATTAGGCCTGATCTTAATTATCATCACTGATGTTAAAGAAATATTGTCTTTAGCTTCCATTAATCCGTTACTATGAAAAGACAAAGGCATCAAATACACATAATAAATCCAAATGTCCATATTGCCATAGCTTGTTGAATTTCTAGCGTTTGAAACAACAGTATGTCTAGATTGTTTTATGTTTTTGTTTCAGTCATAGCTTTCTAAAGTTAATGAAAAGTTGTTATGACTTGTCAAGAAAGAAAATCATGAATAAATCTTGAATGTTAATTAAATATTATGTTTAAGTAATATTTCCCACCATGTATTCTGGAATTTTGTCTTACTTCTTCCATTACCCAAACGCTGACCCTTTCACCTTTTCATCAGACACTACTTATAGTTCTCGAGGTTTGAGTTTCCAGTTCTAATTCACACAGGTTCCATTTCTTCCAGTGAAAACCTCTCCTATTCTGACCTATTTTTGGTCCTAGTTCTCAATGATGCTGATGAAAACTTCCTTAATTTACCCACTGGAGATCAAAATCATCGCTAATTTATGGTCTAAAACTGGAAAGTTTTTTTATAGTTTTTGCTGCTCAATGTCTTCTAGACATTTCTAATGAAAAGTCCCTTCTGATTTCTCTTCTGATTTTTCTTTCTTTTTTACCTGCTTTAGCAATGGTATAAAAATGTAACTTTCTGTTGTATTTCCTTCACATTTCAGCAAGCCAGTCATCCAACTTTGATGAATTTATAGAATCATAGGATCATTATAATTGGAAAGGAATCATCATAGTTTAAGATCAAGTCCAAACATAAATTCTTCAGCACCGTGCCTAATAAACCATGTCCCTAAGTTCCTCATCTACATGTTTCATGAACACTGTCAGGGATGGTGACTCCACCACTTCCCTGGATAGTCTATTCCAATGCTCCACCACTCTTTCCATGTAGAAATTCTTCCTAATGTCTAGCATGAACCACCCCTGGCACAACTTGAAGCCATTTCCTCTTGTCTCCTTGTCTTGATAGTTAATTTGGAGAAGAGATCAACTGCCACCTCACTACAGCCTCCTTTCAGGTTATAGAGAATGAGGTCTGTGCTCCAGCCCTTCATCAGCTTCATTGTCCTTCTTTGGACATGCTCTAGCACTTAGTATCTTTCTGACACTTTTGTAGTACAGGATCCAAAACTGAGCCCAGTATTTGAGGTGCCGCCTCACCAGTACTGAGTAGAGGGAAAAATATTATGTTGCAGCTTGTCACACCACTGGAGAAATAGATATGATAGAATAGCCATATAGAATCATAGAATCATAGAATCATAGAATGGCTAGGGTTGGAAGGGACCTGTAGAGGTCATCTAGTCCAACCCTCCTGCACACGCAGGGTCCCCTAGAGCATGTGGCACAGGGTGATGTCCAGGCGGGTTTTGAAGATCTCCAGAGAAGGAGACTCCACCACCTCTCTGGGCAGCCTGCTCCAGTGCTCTGTCACCCTCACTGTTAAGAAATTCTTCCTCAAGTTCCTGTGGAACTTTTGGTGCCTCAATTTTTGGCCATTTCCCCTAGTTCTATCACTAGCCACCACTGAGAAGAGGCCAGCCCCCTCCTCCTCACTCCATTTCTTGAGATATTTATATCCATTAATCAGGTCCCCTCTCAGTCTTCTCTTCTCCAGGCTGAAGAGGCCCAGCTCTCTCAGCCTTTCCTCATAGGGCAGATGTTCCAGGCCCCTAATCATCTTTGTGGCCCTGCGCTGGACTCTCTCTAGCAGCTCCACATCCCTCCTGCACTGGGGAGCCCAGAACTGCACACAGTACTTGAGGTGCGGCCTCACCAGGGCTGAGTASAGRGGCAGAATCACCKCCCTCGACCTGCTGGAGACGCTCTGCTTAATGCACCCCAAGATCCCATTGGCCTTCTTGGCCACGAGTGCACACTGCTGCCTCATGGTCAACTTGTCGTCCACCATGACGCCCAGGTCCCTCTCTGTGGGGCTGCTCTCCAGGAGGTCGGTCCCCAGCCTGTAGGCRTGTCTAGGGTTATTCCTCCCCAGGTGCAGGACCCTACACTTGCCCTTGTTGAACTTCATGAGGTTACTCGCCCCCCAGCTGTCCAGTCTGTCCAGGTCCCTCTGGATGGCAGCGCAGCCCTCAGGGCTATCAGCTATTCCTCCCAGCTTAGTATCATCAGCAAACTTGCTGAGGGAGCACTCCATCCCTTCATCTAGGTCGTTAATGAATAAATTGAACAGGACCGGACCAAGGACTTACCCCTGGGGGACACCACTATCCACAGGCCTCCAGCTGGACTCGGCACCGCCGATTACTACTCTCTGGGCCCTGTCAYTTAGCCAGTTCCTAATCCACCTCACTGTCCACTCATCTAACCCACTCTTCTGGAGCTTGCCCAGGAGGATGCCGTGAGGGACGGTGTCAAAAGCCTTACTGAAGTCCAGATAGATGACATCCACCGCTCTGCCCTCATCTATCCATCTAGTCACCCCATCATAGAAGGCTATATATTTTGCAAAATATGCTCTATAAAGAGGAGTGTTTATTAAAAGCAAAGGAGCAATCGTTTAGGGGTGAGGGAAAGGAGAGAGAACAATGACTGGATGACATCCACCTATACTGAGCTGGCTGACTACAACAACAGCAGTGGATGAAGCAAGTATCTGTCAGAGTCCCTGGCTCTGAGTGTTTTCCAAAGAATATATATTGTGATGATGGACCTGAGAGAAAGAGAGATAGGATCTGATTCATGATTCTGCTTGGAGCTGTTTAGACCTAATTTTTTAATTAACAAAATTTTAACTAAACTCCAGGGACCCCTGGTTGTTTTCTACTCAGGGAGCTTTTCCAAACTGTCAGTGGTTTTTGCTCTCACTGAGTGAAACCACTGAAACTGTTCATGTTGCTCCAGGTCAATGCAAATGAAGAAGGGACACTACTAACAAGAGAAGTTAAGTCAGGAGATGTTTTGTGAGGTAGCAGAACATGCAAGGAAAGGAAGATTAGGAACACTGCACTATTTTCAAGAAGAATATCCATCTATGCATTCCAAATTTTAAAAAATATCTGTTGAAGCAAGTGTCCCCTAGGACCATCCTGGAGTTGATCTTATCCAAAAATAAAGAGCCAGTGTTAGAAAATCAAAATATGCCTTTCTTCTAGGGATATCATCAGCCCTAGAAGCCATTGAGACCCAGAGCAAATTTCACAAGAGTGTCCTTGGAGACGTACTGTTGACTGGCCTGCTGCGCAGATTGAGTAGAAACCCTTGCAATGCAAAGGTGCCTGGTGTCGGTCCAAGTCCCACCTGCAATCCTTTGCAGGGTGAGTCAGAGCTTCCCAAACATGCATGAGGTGATGCCAACACTCTCCTGGAATTGGAAAGTGTCCTCAACCTTGGAATCCTGTAACAAAGAGACTTAAATAAATGTTATCCTGGAGCCTCTAAAACACAAATATCTGAACAAAAGAGAATGGAGCTATTTCTTTTTAGTCTGAAAATACTGTGGTTTTTTTGACTCTCCAGAATTTCCCCTTCCCCTTCTATGCAGCAGGATTGACTGGTGTATTCTCTAATATTATTTAAATATATGACTAATGTAGCTGGTTTAATGTTTCACTCCTTTTTCCTCACGTTATCCTAACAGTTTGCACTGCAAGTAAGCAAACAGTGGTGTGGGGGGCATTCCTGAAAGAAAGTTTGTGCAAAGGGCAACTCAGAATATTGTGGAGGTAACAAAAGCAGGAACAACTGTTCACCTGTTCAGCTTAATTCATTTAATTTACTTCACTCTGCTGTGAACAGATGCATGCAATTATTCTGAAAAGATATTCTGAAAACTCTGGAGACAGTCAGTAGCATATTCAGAACAGAAATTTGAAGAGGGTGAAGGAGTTTGTGACAGAATGTACTAGCGATAGCCATAAATGAAGTTCTGACATCATTTTGTTTACACCACAACCATTGTAAAGCAGGCCCAAACCTGACTTCAACTGTCGCTCCAGTGCTTGTAGTCACAGAGGAACAAAGTGCACCAGAGAAATACAACCGTGACAGTGCTCAGGATCTGAGGTCAAACAGGACACACCACGAGAACTGAATTATCTCACAAACTATACTGCATACAACATACAAAATACTGCATGTGTAGGAGGTCCAGGCAGCTCTGGGCAAGGTAAAATATCAGGCTATGCATTAGTAGAGTGTGCAGTATGTCTAACATACTGTAATCTTCACAAAGATTACTTTGCCCAACTGCTTTCTATTGTAATAGCTACAGATTTCTTCCAGGACCAAGAACAGCTTTTCCAAATGAACTTGGTTTACTGCAGTACCAAGCAAATGCAGAGCAACACCTTTATATGATACAGTTGTGCATAGGGACCTGGGAGTTCCTGCTTTGTGCAGCCTCTAGAAAGGCCCATATTATCACACACCTCTATTGTCTCTTAGAGAGAAGTCCATAGCATCCCAGACAGATATATGAGTCTACAATTTTCAAAGTAAAGTAACGGTGACCTCCTCATGAAAATGTCACAACTGACATAAATACACACCCATCTTTTTACATATATGTACATTTTATATATGTACATTTTATATATGCATATATAAATGGGTTTGTGGGCAGTGTTTCTCTGTGTCTTCATGTCTTTGTGCATGCGTCTGCATAGACATGTTACATAGATATACACACACGTACATGTTTCACTGATTAACACAAAACACTTTCTTCTATTTTCTGTTTTAAAGATATTGAAATGCCATGAAGTTGTACAAGAACAGTAATGAAATGTAGAAAAAAATGCAATGTGGTTTGCAAACTGCATTTTATTATTTCTTTCTTTATTTATTTGTACTGATACAAATTAAATATTTAATTTCACAAATATATATCAAATGTTTCTAACACAATGGACTGATTCACCAGAGTGTTGCTATTATATAATAATATATAATAAAAGGAAAAATTGCATAATTTCAAGGAGATGTGTTGTTTGGAAACCAGCAAACAAAAAGACAGAT
Source organism: Eudromia elegans (assembly GCA_003342815.1). Taxonomy (NCBI): domain Eukaryota; kingdom Metazoa; phylum Chordata; class Aves; order Tinamiformes; family Tinamidae; genus Eudromia; species Eudromia elegans. The sequence continues at coordinate 2,914,117 of PTEX01000090.1, read as the reverse complement.
AGACAAACAAAACCCAGTCAAAAAAGATTTTTTTCTTCCTTAAGAAAGAATAGTATCTGTAAAACCTTCTGTTTTTCTTAGCAGCTTTTTTTTTGTACCTTAAAGGATATAGATACCTGTTCTCATTGTAAGTACTACTTCATACCTCTGAAAAAGGAAAATTAGTTCTGATCAAGGTTAAATAGTGAAAAGCTGAAGAAGTTCCTGGATTTGTTGTTGTCATTCTCTGAAGATTTAATTTTATATATGTATATTTTATCAACATGACACTATATCTTTCACTGAAGAATTTACTTCTAGTTATATAATAACGGTGGTAAAACACAATCACGTGTCTAAGACTTTGTCATCGGTAGTAAGCTGATTCATTTTTCATATTTAGATAATCTTTTAGATGATTTAATCTCTAACCTAATTAAAGTAATTATACTTATTAGGTAAATATTATTGTATCTCATTATTTTACGGTGTCCATTTGAGAAAGACAGCCAGTCAAAACTATTATCATAATATTCGTATTATCAAGTTTGTATACATATGCATACATATGCTTGTAAATATACCCAATTATAAATAATATATGCTTTACAAAATTATTTTATAAAATTCAGATTTGCAATAATTCATGTACCCCTATTTTCCTCAGACTGTTAAAATTGAAGAACATTTCAGTGTTTTCCTGTTCCTATGCTGAAAGATGTCTTCTGCCCATACCATATTAAAAACAAACTCTGATCAATCTAGTTTTACATAACCGGTAGGTTTCTGCTCATATTAAAAGCCCAGACCAAAGTTGTCCAGTCTATTCTGAAAAGATGATTCCAGTCATCCCCAGAAGCACAGAATTAAGTGTGCTACTCCCACGCATGGAAGGTGTGCTACTCCCACACACCTTGGTGTAATCTGGGTCTGTATAGTCTTCTCATAAGTCACACCACTTTCACCAAGATAGCTCCACATTTAGTAGCCATACTTATAAAGCACTAGGCAGACTTAGATGAAAGAATATATTCCCAGTCAGCTGAGCAAAGCGAAAGTGTCATTGGGTAAACATGAGCCAATGAGTGTTTCATCCCAGAGTAATTGAAATACAGTGAGATTATTTGTCATCTTTTAATGTCAATCAGAAGCAATTCTTGGATAAATATACTGCATAATAAAATCTGCTTGAGCTGAAAAGGACAGAATTACAGCAGTGCTTGAAGACTTGGACTGCAGGTGGATTCAACACACAAACAGATGGAGTTTGATCCTTCAAGAACTTTTTGAATCATGGTGAAAACTGCAAGATAGAAGAGGCACTCTCAATTAGCCTCAGCTGAGGCCATTATCAGATTTCCAACTGTGTTATCAAATTTCCAATAACCTCAGAATTTTTCTGGATATTTCCTTCTTGCCATTATTCCCCAGTATTCCAGCATGTGGCTTGGTGAATTATTTGAAATCTCTTCAAAGCTCTAAAAAATTAGCTAAGTTCCTTTTGTCTCTGGAAATGTTGGCAAGCTATATCTTGTAAATCAGTCCCGTCATCTCCAATAGCAAAGCATAAGGCAAGAACTACAGAAAGTACAAAAATGAGGTGAGAACAAAGCACTCTCTTTTCAACACATGACATAAGAAGAAATTATGGCTATTAATTTTACTCAAGCATATCTGAATGCAGTAGTATCTGTGAACTTCAGTCATCATAAAGGCAAATAATGGTTATTTTTTTCTGGAATTAACATTTATTTGCCTAACAACTCTAAACATGATTACTTGTTCTGGTCAGTGTGATTTTTCCTTAGAAAGATTTTTTTTTTTTGTCTCCTCCTCAAATTTTTATTTCCTATATTTGGCAAGCAAACCTTGAATGACATGAAGTGCTTTGTTGTGGTACATGATTCATTTCACTTATTCCCTGGCCACTCCTTGGGTGTGGTTTTAGACAAGCTGGATCTTTTGCAATCCAAACAAGTACACCTCTGTAACAATGTGGCATCACCTGCCTGCCAAGGAAAGGGAACACAGTGATTCACAGCTTCAAGAGGCAAATGCAATATCCATTCACAAAGCTTCCATGGTTTGAGCCCTGATTCAACAATTTTGTCAAAATAAAATGCTTTCAAAACATACTTCTGGAGTCTCGGAAGAGTGTCATTCATTGAAATCCTATTCAAGCCTCTTCTCAGCATCTGCTCACATTTTATTGTTGGGAAATATTTCTATCAGAAATAAAGAATAGAAGAAGAGGAGTGCTGAAGAATGTTACATACACAAAAGAGGTTAAGGCTGTGGTGCTTGCACATTCAGCACATTGTGATACAAAAGCTGCCATCTGTCCTATGGCACATCACTCCACACTTCTGTGTTTATGTTTCCCAGACTATCCTTTCCTTTCAAAGACTCTGCTTTTTGAGTTGCAAGAACCTCTTTCTGATCTTCTGATGGAGCTCAGCATGAGTGGACTCAATTCCTTCTTGATAGCTCTGGGCCTGCTCTGTGATTACAGACTAAAAAATAGTTATGTAATGTTGTATTTGTATGATCATCAGGATGGAGGTTTCTTATTCATTGCATCCAACATTTGAATATTGGCTGAGGAGGGCATTTTTTAGTTCACACAGGCAATTTTAGAGATATCTGTGATCCAGAGTGTTATCCCCACTTATTTCCAGAGTTCCAGTGTCTGTAATTCCTAAGGACTCACCTATTCCTGATTTCCCCAAAAAGAAGACTTTGAGATGCATAAAGTATGTTAGGACAAGAAAGAAGGAAATTTCTGTCTCTAGAGTAGCCTCATGCACAGCACTGGCACCATCATGAAATCACAGACTGCTCCGTTCTGTAGACTAGTATTCCCTTCCCCAAGGTTTAAGGGAAGCCCATACTCAACCTGCACATTTTCAAGAGAGCAATTATATCTCTTGATATCATTGATCCTCAGGAAATTCTTGATTCTCTGGATTCTTTTCATTTTCTGCAAAGAATCTGATGACCCTGTAAGCACAAAGGCACAAAAGAGGAGTTAAATTCAGAATGTACTTTCTGTGAGATACTTAGTAGGAGCTTATTATTTGACCTGCAATCTGGAGAAAGGAAGTGTCCAATGCAGTGATGGACAACAAGTAAGAAAGGAACTCTGCTATTTGAAGCACTTAAAAATGAGCCCAACTGAATTCTTAATCAATAAATCAATAAAAAGGGGAAAAATATACCCCAAACCATATGTCAAATTAAACATTGCCTCAAAAGCTAGGTTCAAGATCTCCACATTGCCATTAATATTCAAAACTTTCTCAGTTTAAAACAAAACAAAACAGAAGCCAAAAAAAAAAAAAAAAAAAAAAAAAAGAAAACTCCATAAATCAAAAGATATGTCTTCTATCATCCATAACAATTGTCATTAATAAAAATCACTTAACTAGAAAGCCTGAAATAATTGTGCACAAGCATTGCAATATTTTCATGAGGATTTTGCGTTCTTTGACCCAAGCAATGCACAGTTGAGGTGCATCATCTCGAAACAGACATATACATTTGTGGTACATTCTTTGAGGTCACCAGACAGGCCTGGGTACACATTTACCTAGCATATCTGTGAACAGATCAGGTTTTATCTTATGTGTTGCTTATCCAGCAACAGTCCTACGTCAACATCTAGAAGAAGACCAACTTGGAAGAGGAAAAACAGATTTTTATTAGATTATCTGTGTATCATCCAACAGCACCTTCAGCATCTTAACATAGTGCAATCAAGAAGTCTCAATCTCAAACGTGTATCTTACCTGATACGTCAATTGCTTTGCGGTGTAATTTATTCCTTGATGTATAGTCCTGACTCAGAAAGGTACGTAAGCACATGTATAATCTTTAGCAAGTGCGTTATCCCATTGATTTTGATAGATGATTCATACAGCTATTGAATCATTCCTTAATCTTGTGCTGTTAATTTGTCTGCCTACGAATAATTCCTTACAGTTTAAGTATCATATTTTCTAACAGCTTTTAGGGACAAATTTTCTCATTTAGACTAGGATCAAAGTATTAGGGAGCACACAGTTACATCCATAGTTCCTTGATCAGGGGGCAATTATACCGAAAACAAAATCTGCAATTTTCCCTGACATGTATTTCAGCAGTTCTGTATTTCATTTATTGCACCCAATATGTCTCACTTCTAGTCAGTCATCTTTTTTCAAATAAATATTTTTTTTTTTGTCTGCAGTCATATTTGGAATCATATTGGATGTCTTTGCACATCTCTGCTTGTCTTTGAAAGATCATTCCGTTCTACTCAGATGACTATAAGTTTGCAGGATCAGGTCCTTTTTCTGCTGTAAATTGTCTTCTCATAGACTTTGGCAGAAGTTCTTAACCAAGTCAGCTCATGCATTCAGGTATACATCTGGCAGGACTGCAGCTTACAGCGTCAACTATTTCTCTTTGTGAATAGAAGAATGTTCCCAGTGGGCACTTATCTGCTGCTCTCCTGCAAACTCCAACAAGGAGGACCACGAGATGGCAGTACAGTACGAGTAATTGAATCAAGAGTCAGATTTTTACACAATCGATTTCTTGGGAAGCACATTTTCTATTGCCAGCCTCAAGGATTTATGCAAATTCCATCTACCTCAAATGAACTTTACAACAGCAAGGAGATTTGGTGAAACATTATACTTTTAACATGCTGAAGTTATGATTAATATTCTCATGTGAAAGACAGTGGATTTTTTTTTTTTATAATTTGCATTGTATTGTGTAATTGTATAATACATTGCATTGTATAATTTGCATTTTTGTATATACCTGCACTGGTATCATTAGAAGGATGAAATATTATTTTAGGACATCATGGAAAATCTGTATTAAGGAATTAAGACCTCTATCTTATGAAAATTTACCTTATGACAACAGAAGTGCTTAATATTAAGTAAATTATCACTGCTGTACTGGACAAGAAGGCAGGATGAAATTAATTATTTGCAAATATTTTAACAGGAGCATTGACTTCTTTTGAAAATGAGTGTTCTTCAGTGTCAGCATGAATGAGTTAATTATATAAAGCAAAATGATGTGCTAACATGACTAAATTGTTTCCAGTTTCAGAGGTTGAATTACTTGATCATATTTCTGCATAGTGGTCAATTCTGCATAATGATATGCACATTCAATAATGTTGACAGGGAAGCATGTGGTGATAGCTAGGCAACAAATGATGAGCTTTTAGCGATCTCAACAACTGCATTTTTTTCTCTGTTCCTTCATTGCTTAGTGGGCATGAAAGTAAAAGGCCTTCTCTATCTCATTAACTGAATCTGTCTCTGAAAGATGATGTACATGAAGTTGATCTAAGAAATCTATCATATTACATCACTAAAGAAGTAGAGACTGGAGATAGGGCCATGAACTATTTGGGGTTGCTGCCCTTGTTTCTCTATAGTGGACTGCACAGAGCCCAGGGAAAGGAGTTTTATTTGCAAAATCCCATTTTAGTGAGTCTCCAGCAAGCAATTGTTAAGACCATGCTACAGGTCCCCATGACCTTTGCCTGCAAGTATAGCTTTATCAGCTGTCACTTCTCTTTAACAGATCTTTTCAGTAAACTATTAGCTTTTTTTTTTTTTTTTTTTTAATATGCAATGGAATGAACAAACACACTTGCATTTAATAAAGCATCATTTCAGGGTCCTGTAAACCTGTGTAAACCTGTAAACTTTCTAGGTAAACTCGGTGTGAATCAGTCCTCACTGCTGACCACTGATAGCAGTTACTTCAATTAAAACTAGGAAGCTCCAATTTCTATGTTCACAGAATCATAGAATCATAGAATGCTTAAGGTTGGAACAAGCCTCTGGAGATCATCTAGTCCAACCCACCTGCACATGCAGGGTCACCTAGAGCATGTGGCCCTGGGTGGAATCCAGGCAGGTTTGGAAAATCTCCAGAGAAGGAGACTCCACAACCTCTCTTAGCAACCCATTTCAAGTGCTCTGTCACCCTCACTGTGAAGAGGTTTTTCCTTAAGCCCCTGTGGAACTTTTGGTGCTTCAATTTGTGGCAATTTCCTCTAGTCCTATCACTGGCCACCACTGAGAAGAGGCCGGCCTCATCCTTCTCACTCTCTCTCTTGAGCTACTTATACACACTGATGAAGTCTCCTCTCAGCCTTCTCTTCTCCAGGCTCAACAGGCCCAGCTCTCTCAGCCTTACCTCATAAGGCAGATATTCCAGGCCCCTAATCATCCTTGTAGCCCTGCACTGGACTCTCTCCAGCAGCTCCACATCCAAGTGACAGAGAACAGCACTCAGGTTTGTTGCTGTGAATAATGATAGCTGTCTTCATCAATGTGGCACTTCAAAACAACAGGATGGCCCTAGCCAGGCATTTTCATTGTATTCAAAGATTCAAAAACCAAGGAACAGTCAAAAATAGATCCTTCCTTCAGATACACCTCCAAAGAATAGGTGTCCCATGGCAAGAGAGAAAAAAAAAATCTAAAAAATAAATAAAAAAAAAGAAGAATTATCTAACTGAGCAGAAGCTATCATCTCTCCCTGAAAGAAATTCTGGCATAAAAGTCTTGAAATTAAAACTCAATGCAATATGACCTAACAGATAAAAGACTGGAGCACTACAACAAAGGTGACTTTTCTTTCACTAATTCAAGATGAAATAGGAGAAGAAAAAACAACATGGTGTTTTTAAATTGCTTCCTATTCAACAAGAAAAAGATACCTTCCCTCTACTCTTCGGAGAAAGATTCAAAGCCATCCGACACTCACTGTGTTTGCTCTGGAGATACTCCAAAATAAGAGGAGCAGTCAGTATGAAAGCATGCACAACAGACTTCTGTCAGTTCCATCACTTCATCTGTAGGTTGGTTAAAGGCTATTTTAGAGAAATGCATTCGTACACAATGGCTAATAGGAGCAGATTTATGTATATGTATATTTGTTTTTATAAATATACATGCATTCATTTTGTTTGTTTATTATGCTTTGGATGGAGAAATAAACTGAAGTAATCCAACTAGTGCTATGATCAATAATGCCAGCTACTGAAGGACACAGAAGTTTTTACCTTTTCAAATCACACCTTTTCATGGGAATACCAGAAGTGGAAAAACAAACAAGAAAAAATACACTCATGCAGGCTTTTCAGTGCTAACTGTGACTCTCTAACATTCAAAACCTGCATGATTCTTTCCTATTTTCTGCTGACATCTTTAACAACACCCATTTGTCCTTCAAGATGGCTGAACAGTGCTTGGTACACAAAGGCAAACAATGGAAAGATCCTAAAATAGCTATTTTTGGACTTTTTCATCCACAAAAGCTTTGACCATTATTCATATAGGGAAATATGAGAAGTGTTTGGAGAGTAACCCTCTTAACTTGTTGGCTAGATAAAGATCTGGCAGATTCAAAATCAAAATTTCCCACCTTTTTTCTGACTGCTGTATTTTTAACTGGCCCTTTCCCAAATGAATGTGTGCCAAAGGCAAGTGGGGTTTGCTTTTGGCTTACTCAAGTGAATCAATTGCCATGTCTTGGACTAAAATTGTAGGAGAGGTCACCAAGGATAGAGTCAAGCTCTGATTCCGAGTGCATGGCAGAGATTGATGCTACAACTCAGAAAATCAACATGGAAACTGCACAGCCAATGTAACCATGCAGAAGGATACATATAAAGCAGGGACCCAATCCTCCAATCCAGAGCACTACTTCCCAGGAGATCATAGCTAGACTTACCTAAAACTCATATAAAACTTTCTGAAAAAAAAAAGTTCCCATTTCATTGGTTTTTGATTCTTAATTTTTGAATGTCAAACTAATGCATTAGAAAAGACATAATCAGTTCTAATTCTTATTCTAAAATGCTTTCAAAATAATATTTTGAAATAATCCAGCTAATATTTAGTTGAATTTCTCCACTCTAGAGAACAAAACAATCAGCAAGTGATGATGAGTTAAACACAACAAAGGCCTTCTTGGGGTGATTCTACAGCTCTACAGTGCTACCATTACCATAATTAAAAAATAAACACATGAACAAAATAAATGAAAATACTCAATGTTACAATAAAAACTCAATGTTTGCATTTTAAGTTGAATTATGAGATTCAGGAATTCAGAACAGCAATCACCATTTCTTTTGATTGGTACTTAATAAAACATATGATTAGTCAATAGATGAAGAGGAAACCTTTGCAAGCAAGTATTATTATTAAAAAAACCCAAAACTTTAAACTGGAAATTAATATACACCAAATGTTGGTTAATAATGAATAAGCATTTACTTTTCAACATTTTACTTTCTATTCTGCCAAGATATACCCGCCTAACCAAAACCCCGTCATGAGGATACGCTATCAATGCCAAAGGATGACACAATAGATGTATAAATCTTTGCAATGTCTTTTGCTTCTAGGAAAAGCTTTTAGGAAAGCACACATGTTTACCCCATGCATATTCAAATCTCAGCAGATGTATCATGATGACTTGCCTTGATTTTGCTCCAGAATTACAAATTACAGTCATCAGCACACATTCTGACTAGAAAAGAGAATGCAGCTCCATATAGTTCAATCATGCTGCTTTAGTTGCAAGGCAGGATCGTGTGTCCACCATAGAAATATTTTCTAAATGTTTTGTACTATTATTTATTAGTGTAACTGAGGAGATTTTTTTTCCTTTGTGGTGCTTCTCTCCTCAAATCTGATCATACTCATTATTACAGATTATTGGAACTGAACTGATGAAACAACATTTCATTGTAAAAGGCTGGTTGCTGAGCCCAAGGGCTTTCACTGGAAATATCTGGGCTTAAAAAACCTCTACCAGATCCAAGATATAGTTTCAATGTGGCTAAGTATGCATTCTTGGCAAGCCTAATTTTATAATTTGGGATGCTGGGAATTTAGCAGTTCAGGAAACTCCTGTTACGTTCTGTTTCTTTTCTTGTGTGAGGGGGAAGGGCAGTGAGGGGAGGATTTTGAAAACATTTGTTTTCTGTCAATTTGTAGCAGACTAAACTTTTCTTAAGGCAAGAAATGAGGAAATACTGATGAACTGGAAATGCTGATTTTTGTCAAATTGTATGACTTATTAAATATTACTGTAAATAATTTCCTATTAGAATTCCCTTGAGTAGAAAATATAATGAAAATAATATCCAGATCACACTTTCTCATTTTCTTATTTTGTTTTCTTCCTCTAATACAACTAGGTCAGTTCCAGAGAGATGTCAGAGTGCTTCTAATGTTTTTCCAATGTGGAAAAGACTTCATGAAAACCACCAACTTCATAAGATTGCCTGCACTTGGGATAAAATCTGCAAAGAGTACTTACAGAGTACTTTTTAAACGAAACTTGTTTTGATTTCTCAGAGCAGATAAAGTCTTTCAAGAGTATACTCCAGTTGATGGATCACAAAATGTTTTGTTATCCTGGGATAGACTGACAGGGAGATCATAGTAAGACAGGGAAAACTCAACATGGTTTCTCTTGCAGGATTTTCATTCCCCTTTCAGTCTTTTAAACTTCTCCGACAGCTGAAAGAACAATTCAGCAGCGTCATAACTCAGGCAGCCCTCAGCACAGTTCCTTTTAAGAGGCTAATGGGGAAACTGAGCAGTGGAAAGATGAGACATAAGACATTGTCACAAGACTGTTCAGAAATTGTCCAAGAGACAGAAAATAGGTCAGAAAGATTAAATCAGTGTTAAATCATAGACAAAGAGCAGTTGGAGTCTGTATAGCTGTGCCCTGCCTCACAGACTTGGAAGAAAGCTCATGCCAGATTCCGTGCAGCCAGGCAATAGAAAATATGAAGTCCAAATGATGTTGCCCAGTGACGGTCTTCTCTGAATGCACTTCAGACTACACTGGCCTCAGCAGATCCTCAACGTCTTTGGTGAAACCACCTGATCACAATTGACTATAACCATTACCTGATAGCTTGTCCACATGCTTAGCATCCCAGAATACCAATTACAGTTACAATACATAAGACATCCTTACTACATGAACAATCCTAGTAGCACGTGACCAGATGTGGCTCCAAAATTCTTGATAGGGTGTCAGCTCATTTCATATTTTCAGTACTTTCTGACAGATGGCATTTCAGACTCACTTCAAAAGTCATTGATTTAATTTTTCATTGACTCACTGACTGACATATTCAGTTTACATGGTTATCAACTTTTTTGTTACTGTTCGGTCTTTGCTTGCTTGAAGGTAATGATGTGTTAGGTACCAATATAAATGCATAATGACTTGAATGAATAAAACAGTTATCTGGGAAAATATTGTACATTTTCTTAGTGAACATTTCAAAATCAATTGTTTTATAACAATAAAAAAATATTACACCTACCTTTTACTGGAAAAAGGGAGGAGTGAAGAATCAAAGAAGATAATTTCACACATGTTCCTTCTGTGCTTAACAAATCAAATGCAAAATAATATTACCTCAAAATATGTAATGCATTCAATTCAAAATAATATTTTGGAATTTCCTTGTTCTGATTAAACACAGGAAACAGAAGGACAGGTAAATACTTGTTGAAGGTGGAAATCAGGCTCCTACTATCCATCTGATTAGAAATGCAATGATATATGTTTAGTATTGCAACAATGTATTTATTCAATGAATTGTCTAGCCTACATCCTACCAGTGAGCAAACGACTGCAGTTTCATTTTGTGTGGCAATCGAAACCATACAGTTTCAAAGAGCGATTGAAGTTTAATAAAGCGTTCCGTTGCTAACCACCAAACAGTGTCAGATTTCCACTGGCAGGTTTAGGCAAAGAAACCTCTTGCTTTTTCAGAAACGACTGAATCAGGAATGTGTCATCAAGAAGCAGCATTTTCTTGTTTTAGCTTTACAGCCACTCTCTAACTGACATGGAATGGTATGTTGCATGTTAATATGGAAAACAGATATTCAAATTCTACATTCCCTGGAAGTATTAGGTCAGGCTTCGTTGAGTTTATTATAAAAGTGAATCCTTGCTTTTATGACAGCATATGGTGACTTGGATGTGCACTTTGTGGGGAAAAAAAAAAAATGAGATCTGGAAGATTACAACATGTTGAGAACCAAATGTCACTTGGGATATTTGATTCACCACTATAGCAGACTTTAGGTTACAGCTCTGAGTGTCACAGTCAGCTCTCCAAACCTGACACACAGAGGTATGCAGATAGTAAGCACTAGTCATGTCACATTTATTGCCAAACACTCATTAAGTGGCTTCAAGCACTGTGCACAAGTCGGGCAAACTTGGATCTCAATCTGTGACATAAACGACTCTTCCCACAAGTAGGAGTGATGTTGAATGTAACTGGCAATAGAGCACATGTCAAAGTTTTTCCATTCATGCTTGGTCCACAGAATGCGGGACTTCATTTTAACACACAGATAGAAGTCTTATCTCATTAAGAGAGTTCTACGATACAATTCATGCTTTCAGATCTGTGGAGGACACATCTTCAAACTCAGGCCCTAATGAGTCGACATTGTACAATAACAGCTTTGTATCATGTAGGAATATATTTTTGAGGATGAAGTTGTTTCAATGTAATTCAAATACAGCTTCAATTACAGCTCAAATACAGTAGCTTGTGATGTACTTAAAAAGCAGAGATTTTGATTTTCTATTGCTGAAAAATTAAAAACAAAGCCATTCTTCTCTCTTCAATTTGTCACTGACAGAGTCTAATTCAGAGGCTGAGAAAAACAGGGAACACTTCAAGGTTTATTGTGAGTTGCCCAGTGTAAAACATATGAAACAGCCTGGAAAAATCAAGATATGAGCCATTCACATCTATTCATCAAGATATTGTCGGAATCTACTGATATTACTCTGTGGACTAAATGACTTTCTGGCAAGACTCCATGGAAAGAAAAGAATACACGATTAATTTGGTTTTCTATAGTTATTTCTTCCTTCAGAAGAGATTTTCTTTCTTTCTGTCTTTTCTTTTTCTTGCTTTCCTTCTTCATCTCCTTAATTTTTAATTTATATAGTTTTTAGAGGTTTGTTTTTTTTTTTTTTTGTAAGTATATAAGCAATTTCTACAATAGCCTTGTTTTTATTTAAGTAATTCATGTCATGGTTCTTAAAGGTGGACTATTTTCTAGCTTTAAGTCTAACACATCCCCAGTAAATAGTGACAAAGGATCTAATCAAGGTCAGGGCATTGATCTGAGAATCTAATCTACCTTATAAGGGTGAGCTGTGGCACATATAATCAATGTACAAATACACAGTGAATGGAGGTGTTCAAACCAAAGAGTTTATGACATATACTACACGAGGTTGGGATCAAAGAGAAGGAAAAGAGTGTCAGGGTAGTGGAGTGAAAATTTCAGCATTATTCTTCTACCTATACAATTCACATAGGCACTTAGAGAATATGTAACATGAGTGAATGCACATTGAGAGTTTACTGTAACAGTACATTCAATTGGTCAGCTTCCCAGACTTCCACCTCTGTCAATGATTCTATGACAGAGGCTTCCTTCCTTTTTCTGTCCAGTCTTTTCAGGTTTTTTTTGTTTCACCTGAAGATTTTTTATTTAATTATTACAGCAGAAAAGTATGATAAAAATGCTGCATGATAAAATTTCACAAAGATGCATCAGTGTATCCTGCTTTCATGGGGACTAATAGGAGACTATAAATGGAAAAATTCTCAAGTTTAAAAAAAAGAAAGACAGAAGCTTTCAGAACTGATTTCTGTTCCAAATACAAAATACTTAATTTCCATACACACACACACAAAAAGGATATTTTATTCATGATGTTCTAATGCTTTGAGAACAAAAGATAATTCCCAGGACAGTCACATAGCAGCCATATTGTGTTATTTTTTCTCAACCTAAAGACAACAAAAGAGGATTTTCTTGATGCTGTGTCTTAGAAAAGGGATCCAGATTCTCCTAAAAGATGGAGTGACTGCCATTGAAATTCAGGCATGCAGTATTCAATATCTGATTTCCAAAGAAGAAGTGGAGGCTACAGTCTCACTGATTTTTCTCTATATTCCAAAACCCAACAGGATAAAGATGGCACTTTGTTTCTCTGGAAAGCAAACAGCTCTTACATCATGAGTTTATTTATGTTGGGTCTCCATACAGCTAAAGATTGCTAAATGCTACATCAAAATTAATTACTGGTGTAATTAATCCATTTTTCTTATACATATATAACATTGAATATCTCTTCTACAGATGAATTTTTTTTTCAAAGATGTAGTTGTACTACGTTGTAGTAGGGAGGTTCCATTCATCTTGCTGGACAAGTCAGCAGTTTCCCTCCAGACCTACATAATACTTTAAACTCTGTTCTTTTTCTGCACCAACAGAACACATTTTATTTTTAAGACATAGAGGCATGATTGGACTACTTCTCCCCTTCTTTTCCCTCACATACTTCTAGGGGTTTAGATGTAGTATTTTCCAAAGGAGCTTCAATGTAATCCATCTTGCTTTTTTTTTTCTGCTGCCTGATGAATTTTACAACTCTCTCATTTCAGGAATAGAATGTGAAAGATTGTCTTCATGGTGGTTTTAGTGCTACTCTGAGGGTGCCATGGGGCGCTAAGTTCCATCTCCAGTTTAACAGGAGCACCATGACCAGCTCACAGCAGGTTAATACATGCAAAGAGAAATTTTGTGGTCATAGTCTCACAGTAACTTACACTTATATCTGCATCTTCAAAGAAGTGGCTATACTACCAGCATTGCTACTAGGCTTATAATACCAGTTTTGCAGGTATATATATATATATAGTAGTAGTAAATCTCTATATCCACACCCTGACTAGTGGCATGTAAGACACACTATAGTGTACCATTTCATTCTGTTTCACGACCTATGGAAAGACTCAAGGAAAAAAAAATATATATATATACACAAACATATGTTTTCTGAAACACTGATATGAATGTCAACTTTGTGATATACAAACAGTGCTTTTAACACGAGGCAATAATCAAGAAATACTGCAATGAGACCAAAATTTGTACTTCCTCTTTTAAATAACGTCTGAAGGTCCAGAATTGTCCTATAAAATTATTTATAGAAAGAAAAATTTTCTTCAGCACAACTGGACAAGAGAAGAGAGTTCTCTAGAGGCCATGGTAACAGCACAGAATCTTCCAAATAATTTGATTTTTGTTATCTATTCTCCCAGCCTTTATGTAGAATTACGCATATAGTCTCAGAAGAGGTTGAATAATAGGTAAAAAAACATTCCTATCATAATAATTAAACAAAACTGTACTTTGGTGAATTTCATTACACTGCACATTTTTCTGTATATAAGTTGTTGCAGTAACACTTCACAGTGACTGTGGGAGGGGAAATTGCTTAAGTGGTTAAACTAGTACAAACATTTCCCTGGGCTCATTTTGATGGAAGAATCGTGTATTCTTGTTTATTATTGTTATTTAACTTAAATGACAAGGGATTTACTATTATAAACAACTTTTAAGAACAAACAGGTCTTTATAGATAAAGTGAGTTTTGTCAACTAAGTTCAAAACTAAGTTTCAAAATTTAACTGAATTTCTAATTAAATCAGTATAACTCACGAGGAGAAGACGCCAAAATACATCCTAGTTCTATGTTTACCCTGCACCATGCTTACTTTTATGCCTGCCCTCTGTCATACACTTTTAAATTAGCACTGTTAATGATTAGGAGTTGTGAAATCAATGCTGTTCTTTATATTTTTCTTTGCTTGTTGTTATTTCTGATAAATAAGGGATGATGGTTTCTATCAATCTTAAGAGAAGGCTCAAACTAATCTTCTGACATTTTTCAGGCTAATTTTGATAATCTTTAAAATTATGGATATTTTCTGATTACATTAACAATGGCATTATATATAGAAACAACAGGCATAGCCATATAGTATATGAGTACTAACCAAATAACACCAGGTTATCAGGTTGACAGAGCACTCAAACTGCTATCAGTGAAAAACATTTTATTTTAGCTGAGGATTGATAGTCATTTAGATTATGATAAGAAAATTTGGTCCTGATTTGCTGAGCAGCTTTTAAATTATTCAGTTCACAAAGGTCATCCATGATATTAGTATCACTTTCATTTTTTAAAGTGCAAATTACCAGAATTTATATTTTGCATTTTGACACATAGTCAGATTGAAGATGTAGTTTGAAATATAGCATCATTTTCCTATGCAGAAATTTACTTGTATAAGAACTCATCTATAGATACATTTGCAAAAGCTCATCTGCCTGCTGGGAATCTTCAAAAGCTTGGAGATGACTTTTCCAAGGTTTTAGAGATTAGTATCATAACCTGACTTTTGTTCACTAAGCTTTAGTTGTAATGTTGTTTAACACCTGTGGCATTTTATTCTGTCAGAACAAGCCATTCAGGAATTAATCACAATATTATCACTTAATCTTATTGTCACAAAGATGTCTATTAAAATTACTTGACTTTCTGACCTACTAAAAGATGACCTTTACATATATATATATATATACACACACACACACACACACACACATACATACATACATACTTTATATATGTATATACACTAATATATATTAACTATATGTGTGTATAATATACATGTGTGTATAATATTATATCATATATATATTTTATATATATATTCACACAAATATTGCATTGATTTTTAAATTGTTCCTTTTTTTTTTTCCTGTTATTGTATGTTTTTTAATGTTCTGTTAAGGGAATGTACCCATATTTGTGAATTCTTTGCTAGCACCAATTTTAAAAATTTTGTCTCTTGGCAACTGTCATAGGTCAGCCGCATCAGTACACAGAATCACGGAATTTCTTCTGAATCCACACACAGACACCGACAGAATCACACAGAATGGTTAAGGTTGGAAGGGACCTCCAGAGATCTTCTAGTCCAACCCCCTTGCTCAAGCATGGAGACCCAGAGCATGTGACACAGAGTGGCATCCAGGCTGGTTTGGAAAATCTCCAAAGAAAGAACCTCCACAGCCTCTCTGGGCAGCCTGTTCCAGGGCTCAGTTACCCTCACAATAAAATTCTTCCTTACATGGAAAAGGAACTTCCCATGTTTTAATTTACAGCTATTACCCCTTTCCCGTCACTGGCCACCACTGAGAAGAGTTTGGCCCCATCCTCCCCTCAGGTATTTGAACATGTTGATAAGATTCCCCCTCAGTCTTCTCTTCTAGGATAAAGAGGCCTTAGTCTTTCCCCATATGATAGATGCTCCAGTCCCTTAATCATCTTCGTCACTCTGCACACACCTGCTCCAGTCCCTTAATCATCTTCGTCACTCTGCACACACCTGCATCCTCTCTACCAGCTCCACATCCCTCCTGTACTGGGGAGCCCAGAACTGCACCCAATACTCCAGATGCAGCCTCAAAAGAGCTAAGCAGAGGGGCAAGATTCCCTTCCTCGACCTTCTGACAAAGCTCCTCCTGATACAGGCCAAGATCCCACTGGCCTTTTTGACCACGAGGGCACATTACTGGCTCATGGTCAACTTGTTGACCAGGACTCCAAAAATTCCTCTTCAAGGAGCTACTTTTTAGCAGGTCAGCCCCTAATCTGTCCTGGTGCCTGGGCTTATCCCCACCCAGGTCCAGGAGCCTGCAACTGTCCTTGTTGAACCTCATGAGGTTCCTTTCTGCCCTATTCTCCAACCCATCTAGGTCTCTCTGAATGGCAGCACAACCATCTGGAGCGTCAACCACTCCATCCAGTTTGGTGTCATCAGCGAACTTGCTCAGGGTACACTCCGTTCCCTCATCCGAGTCATTGATGAACAAGTTGAATAGCACTGGGCCCAGCACTGACCCCTGGGGGACACCACAGGCCACAGGCCTCCAACTAGGCTCAGACCCATTTATCACAACCCGCATTGCTCTACCATCCAGCCTGTTCTCAATTCATCTCTCTGTCTCCACCCATCTAACCCGCACTTCCTGAGCTTCCCCAATGAGGATGCTATAGGACACGGTGTCTAAAGCCTTGCTGAAAACAAGGCAGACAACATCCACTGCCCTGCCCTAATCCAGCCAGCCAGTCATCACATCGTATAAGGCTCTCAGGTTGGTCAAACACGACTTCCCGCTGGTGAATCCATGTTGACTAGTCCTGACCACCTTCTTTTCCCTGATATGCCTAGAGACAATCTCTAGGATGAGCTGCTTCATCACCTTTCCATGGACAGAGCTTGAGGCTGCTTGGCCTGTAGTATCCCAGCTGCTCACTCTTGCTCTTTTTGAAGACTGGAATGATTTTGGCTTTCTTTCAGTCCTCTGGCACCTCGTCCACTCTCCATGGTCTCTCAAAGATGTTGGAAAGAGGTTGAGAAAGCGGCTGCTCCTGCCAGCTCCCTCAGTGCTCTTGCGTGCATCCCATCTGACGATGATAAGTTGGGTACAAGTCATCCGTAGAATGACTTCTTGCTACTAAGACAATTTCTCCCTCTAGGGCCCATGGTTACAGCAGAGAACGCACTCCATTTTTCATCCTCAATTACACTTCAGATTTGCTTTTCCTGAAAGCCTCTTGAAGGAGAAAGGTTTGTTGACTCTTAATCTCTGAAATAAGATTTTGTGATGTATTATAATTTACATAATTCCAGACCAAATGAGAGTTTCAGACTATATTTCTCAAATTACTGCTAATTCTTAGGACAGTTAATTAAGTGTCCATTCTTGCAATGTCCTTTTGTGATCAGTTTACAATGTTTCTTTTTTTATGCTCTTTTGTGATGTATACTATCCCTTTCTGCTTTTCTATAAACAATATAGTAGTTAATTTGAAATTCATTTTATTCATTACAAAAAAAAAAAAAAAAACACCACCAAAAAAACCCCTTTACCAATACTGCTGAGTTTACACTGTTAAGAAATGAACATCATGGTCAATATTTCATGGTGGAAAACACCGAAATCTTATGGAAGAAGTCTCCTTGAGAACAGATTGGAGACTCGCTGAAAGAAGCACATGACTATTATGTTAATATTTAGTGCTATGATCAGTTTAGGAAAATCTAAATACATTCCATGCTGCAGGTTGCAAAGCTTGTCCCAATTCCTATAACTTTTGCTCACACATTTTGCTCACATATTTGCTGATGGTCAGCATGGGAGGCTGGCGCCTGGCCTCTTTCTGCTGTCTTTTTCATTCCAAGTGGGAATGTTTGGTTCATGGGAAATGCTTTTCCTTGGCAGTGATTTTCTACCTTCTAGTTCTGAGGAATTTGAAATGACTTTGCCAAAAATGTAAATATTTTCTTCCTTCTTGATCATATGCTTCTGAGAACAGTTCACTAAAAAAAAATGCATATTAGAAATGAATGTTTTTCCTGAGTCATTCAGCCTATTTGGAGTTACATTGTTTTCAAGAGTTTTTGTAAGTGATTGAGAATAGAATACCAAATGGGCACTCTAAGCCTGGCATTGTCAGCTTCTACACAAAGCACAAGGAAATGTTGACTGTATGTTATCTTATCTCATTATCTTCAGCCAACGTAACATTGTGTTTTATCATTCTAATACCTGAATTCCACTATATTACACAGCTGAAGTTTAATGATTCCCATGAACATAGTATCAAGTAATAATTTCCAAAACTGAAGTTTTGACTGGTGACATGCTGTCCTTTCCTGCACTAGGTGTGGAAATACTACTTGCCGTGCAGAGGACAAACCAGAAATTGCACAAGAGCAATTAACTAAATCTTCCCCTCAGAAGAATCTGTAGACACACCTTGACTTCTGTAATAAGATCAAAGAGCTCTAGAAATATGTTGGCCAAGGCCATTAGAGAGCATTATCCCCAAATCACCTGGAATGTGAGTGACACAATGAGTGCTGTTGTCCTTGCTAGCAGTTCTAAGCCCATACCTGGGACTGCACGCAACTCACATTTGTAGCTTCAGAGTTAAGTAACATTAGAAAGAAACATGAACAACCTGCTCTTCAGTGGATTCAGGATTAAGCAGGAGCTCAGAAGTTTATATCGGATGAGCAATCTTGTCTGTTATTCAATTATATTCTTTACTGTCTAAAACACAGTATACATTTCTTTACCGGTATTTTTATTTTGAACTACAGAAGTCTTTACTAAAATGTTTTGTGTTCCAAAACAGAGCTACCATTTCAAAGATTTCTACCATTTCAAAGATTTCTAAAAATTGGTCAAAACGATAGATCTGTACTGCATAGTCTGTACCCCACAGGCAAGGAAGAAACTTTTTGATGTGTAACAGTTGCAAAATAAACCAAAGAAAGCAATATTTGGTAAACTCAATTGAGTAAAATGCTCATAAGATGATGATTAAAAAAAAAAAGTGCTAATATCTATTTTTTTAATCTAGATATTTTAATAATTGCCTACACTTTAGAAAAGGTTAAAACTTTGCCAGAACAGCACAGGGATGTTAATGACTTTTTCAAACCACCTGATAGATAATAAAAGTGCGATTTTAGACTTATATCATTATTATCTTCTATCATCTATCATTACCATTGTATAGTACTCCTGAAGCACAATAATGACTACTCAGTTCTATTGTACAGTTTCGTTTACCACCTGCATGTCTCCATGCATCTCCCTTTAACTGGGGATGCACGGAGACAGTAAGGCTTAACATGGAGGCAGCAAGTGAAAACAGTCCTACACATTGAGTATTTAATTGAAAGTCAGTAATGTGTCCAAAAATGAGGAAAAAAAAAGCCAAAATTGATTTTGTACATGGACAAAGTTGCATGTCATATGTTAGTGCACTTTTTCTTAGGAGTGCTCAGTTTGACTAAAAATCTTTTAAATTCAATTACTTTTAAACTCCCCTACAATGCCAGTCACAATAGCCCACACATAGCACACAACAGTGTGTGCTTGAATTTTCAGTTCTTAAGAAGAGTACATAGTCATATTTCCTCCTTTTTCAGGCACAAATTTAAACATTTGTAGAAAAGGTGAGCTTGGAACTCCCTCCTTTTTTATTATCATTATTAGAAAACAAATACAAAACAAAGTATTGTATTTGTAAAACAAAGCTCACTCAAAATCTAATTTACAAAGTCAGTCATGTTTAAAGGAGCCTTTTTTTGAAAGCTTTCATTTTCACTTTGAACTGGCTTGCAGTAGCATCCTATTATTTGTCCCTTGTTTTGCCTTGCTTTTTTCTTGCTTCTTTTTGCAGAGGTGAATTCATACCATTCCAGTCTTTCTCCCTTTTCTCCTTATGTTATCTTATCCTATTCCTATTATTCTGCTAGTTCTTTACCAGATGGGGAATCAGTGACAGTGTTGGGACTCTTGTGGAGAAGGCTGACTTTTAAGGTGCTTCTCTGAATTCATTTGGCTTTGACAAAAGCTTGCAGAATAAACCAAACCAAACCAAACCAAACCAAACACCAAACCAAACTAAACATAACATAACATAACATAACATAACATCATATCAGGTTTTCTCTCTTCTTCTACCCATGTTTCTCTCTAGGAACAAGACCTTTCTCCTCTTAAAATACTCTTGCACCATGCCAGCATGAAGATATATCAGCCACTTATCATATAATACAATACAGCTCAGTTATCCATTACATTCATAGTGTTATTTACTTGAGAAGCTAAACATAGATATTAACATAAATAATTACTTAATCAAAGACTAAACCAAGCAAAATGAAATTGCATAGCCATTATTTGCAGGGAAGTTTACCTTGCCTTAACTGTAGAAAGCTTGCCAGGGAAAATTTCACTGCTAGAAATGTCTATACTCAGAAAAATATCAATGGTCTCAGCTTGTGTTCTTCTGAAAGGAAACAGAACATTGGATTAGTCAGGCCAGAATTTAAAAGAAAATTAGACATGTAGAAAAATCCATATCACATCATTTTGCAAAGGAGAAAAACTTTGATTTTTAAATTTGTCCCACAGTTGTCTCTGAAAAATCCATCTACTTAGTCAGTTGTTTCATAATCCAGATCTGAGCTGCATAAATAACCCTATTTCCACTAGCAAGACCAAAGTTCAAGTTTGTAAGCCACTAATCTAATAATTAATGACCCATTGGACAGAGAAGAGTCTCCTGTTCTAATTGTTTCTCTCATGCAGTTTAGTTTCATACGAAATGCTTTTTGGATACCAAATCAGTCATTGGAGCAGGGTCTGTATACCACGCCTTGCAAAAGCCTTCATGCATCTCATTCTCTCATTCTATGAAGACTTTATGGTGAATTCATAAAGACTTTAAGATTTAAACTTATTTATAGAGTCATGAAAGGAGAGGGTTGTTGTAAAATATGGTTCATATGATACTGGAGTCAACTGTGCGGTGGACAGTTGAACCTAGTTTGCAAAAATATTTCTTAATGTAGTTGAGAATGGGAGAATGGCATGATCAAACAACTGTTCGTCCAGGCTTTTTTTTTTTTTTTTTTTTTTTTTTCAAGTAGTATCATTCCTTTCATGGTCTTTTGATGTGCCTGCAAGCATTCCAGTAGGTTAGATGACATCTGGCTTAAAATCAATGCAAGTCAACAGGAAGAATAAGTTGAACTAAGGGAAGTGACATGAGAAGTCTTTGAAGAGATTTAAAAGTTAATTTGATAGCTTAAACATTGATTAATCAAACCTTTTGTTAAAAAAAAAAAAAAAAGAAAAAGAAAGAAAAAGAAACTCAGAAACACAGAAACACAGAAACATGGGCTCCTCCTGAAGCACAATGAAACTACAGTGGAAAAACTAACATTTAAAAAGACTCAAAGTAATAATGGATTCATAGGGACAAATTTTGCACTCTTTATATAATATAAAGATAATACACTTAACTTGTTCAGAACACTTATGTTTCTTCATACAGCAATTTTAATCCTCATCTTAATTCATTTGAATTGCTAACAGCAGGTATAATATGTTATTCCATTTCCAAAGACTCTCATAGCAGGCTATAAGATCCGACCTGTTCTGCAAGGAAAAAGAGACTTCTGTCTTTTTTCCTTCTTTTAATATAAAACAGAAAGTTCCTTCCTCAAAGTCACATGAAACAAATGTTTTACCCCAATGTGTGACATCACTGCACCAGCCAGGTGCTTTCAGAGCAGCACAGGACACACAAGGAGCAGCTCCCCAGATGGCCGTAGCCAGAGGCTCACAGCAAAGGTATGTGTATTCACACATACTCTGTAATTGCTGACATAGGCAGGGAAAATATTCAAAACTCAGTAATTTGCAAGAACTGCCTTAGGTTTCTTGTGGTCACAAACACCTTGTCATAAGCAGCACTGCTCTAATAGGAGCTGAATTGACCTTTACCAGTTTTTGGATTGTTGAAGGTGCAGAGCTGCAATCACAATCATGGAGTTATCACACAGGACTACATCTTTCCCTTTAGAAACAACCCCTGAAACCCAAGAAATTCAGTAGAGCATAAATAGGATTTTCTCTCTAATCTGCTAATATACCCTCCATGTTCCTTTAAATTCTCTAGATATTTGGCAGATTGGTGCATCAGGGAAGGCTGAAAGCAGAATGGAAACTGGAATGCAATATCTCCTCCTCCCTGAGGAGCTTTCTGGTGGATTTCCTGTTGCTTTTGTATAGATGGATAAACTGCCGTCTTTTCCCCACCACACTTTCATTTCAAAGACTACAGGTCTGTCATGTTGCTGTCAGTTTGACATATTTGTGTTTCTCCTACATGCCTGATGAATGATAAATGCCCAAGACACAGTATTTTAATTCTGGCAGGACAAGAGTCGATTATCTTTTATGGTTTTGTCATGTTTTAGCCTCTGAGGAGAAACACTATTTGTACCACAGGAACTGCACCTGGATCATAACAAAAACAAAACAAAACAAAACAAAACAAAAAAACCCCACCATTCTTGCTAATGTGTTTGTATTTAGTTTTTACATAAGAGAATTTGCCCATATATTCAATTATAACCTTGAAACTAACTTTAGCAAAATGTATTTGTTTTGTATTTGTATTTGTTTGCAGCAATTCCAAATGCTAAGAAAGATATAGTTGACAATATAGCAACAGGGGAATACAGCATGAATCTGCAGTTTATTTCTCAATATCCTGATCAGTTCACTAGTCTGTAGTAAATTTCATGATTAGATTTCAACTAGTTCTGAGGGCCTCGATTATGGAAACCGATAATACATCTGGGAATATGCCTTAAATGTAAAATAAGAGTATATGCATCTAAGAATGTTGTTTGTTTCTTTGTTTTTTTATTTCTGGTTTATTTAGAAAAGTAAAGATATCAAACAGCCAAAGGTTTTGGTACATTCTTTTTACTACTCCAAAAATTGTATTCATCTATAACTTTATCTATCTCTTTATACATCTAAGACTGATAATGTGAAAGACAAAAAAATCTTTGAGCATTTTTTCCCTTCAAATAAGATGTCTATATCCCAAGATTTCTACATTAACAATATATTATTACTACACTAAATGTCTTAAATCTGAAAATCAATATTTTGTGAGATTTAAGTAGTAGTGCGTGTGCTTTCATTATGACAATGAAAAAAACATGGCTATGATTAGTTTTGCAATAATGATGTCCTCAGTTTTGCTACACTATTCTAATAAAAACATAACTTTTTTTTTTTTTTGCTTTTAAGTCAAATGAAACAAAAATATCTTTAATAATAGCTTTTGGTGGCTTTAAGCACTAAATCTTTAAAGGGAAATTTTATGCCAAAATAATATTAGACTTTTCTGTGATGAATGTTCAAATCTGGGAAAAACAAATGAACAATTAACTTTTTCCAAAAGATATGTTCCATAGAATTACCGAACTCTGCACAGAAGAAAGCGGTCTTTTTCTCAGTTCTAATAAATATATAAATAAAACAACCCTGCAAATTCCACAATTTCTATAAAATGTTTCTGAGCTTAATTATCCAAATTTAATATTTGAATCATAATTGAATTTGTCTATCTCTTAACTGCTAAGCAGTCTTTATACTCTTTGCCTCAGTCAGGAAACCTCTTTTATCAGATATGTTGTTTCAGACTGTAAACAATTCACATTTAAGCTTCTCTTGTTTTAACTATTGCAGTTCTAAATCCAGTGTTTTATAGGTTAAAAAAAAATAGTAATTGCCTGTAAAAACAGATAAAATAGTTTTTGAGCATTTTATTTAAGAGATTCTTAAAAAAACCTCAATGGTTTGTTTTGGCACGATATCCCCAATATCTGTAGATAATTACCTTGAACTTTTAAAACCAGAACATCTATATGTGTAATAATGCAACTCATAATCTACGTATAAAAATGTCTGTTTACGCTGCTGCCAGGATGACAGAATTATGCTCAGATGATGAACTAAACCTTTCATTATCCTTAATAAAATAAGAGATCTGTTTAAAGATGGCCTATTTTAGTTGTTCAGTGTCCTTTAGAAAGAAAAAAAAAACTATTATAATTTTTTAATAAGTTCAACAAGGAAAAACATGTTCAGCAGAGTAAAAGATCTCTTCTTTAAGATCTCAAAACTTTAACACACCTCTATTAGCATTTTTAGATTTGTTTCTGATGTTTTCACTTGTCTTTAAGAATTGTCTCCTTTAAGTGTCGTTCCAAACAGAGAACCAAAACAACTTCTTCTCTTGTGAGTTAGAAAAAAAAAAGGAGAAAAACAGTGTCACTCTCTTCATCAAAACAGTTTTTCAGTTGTTTCTTTGTCAATTCTTGTTTCAAATCAGGACTACTGAGGAGAGAAAAAGAGGAATTCTTCCTGGAGTTTCAGCTCCCTTCTTTCTCACAGTAACAGCATTGTGGTTTCTGTTATCGCAATTTTCAGATGGAAATGAGCATAACCACCAGGAAGAAACTGTGGGTTTAAAAGCCCTGGAAAAATTACTAATGTACCAGTGGAGGAAGTGTAGTATAGTTTTGGAAAATAAGGTTTTGTACATGTTCTAAATATGACTTGTTCTATTTGTGGGTGTTCAGTCTTCCTATGGACTGCCCAGCATCATCTCTTTGACCTACACGGAGCCTGGGATAACAAGGTATGAATGGACATGGTGGCAGAGTTCAACCAGGCATCTTCACTAGCATTTGAACATTAAGTGGCCTTAGGACAATCTGCAACCCCACATGAGACACTCCAGTTTATTAAAACTTAGTTTTTGTAGCATAAGCTCTTTCCTTAGGAAAATCTGGAGGTCTGGCACAACCAGGCTCTTAGCATTCACCATTCTAGCAGGAAAATATCCTGCTAAGACATATTGCCCTGAGCAGGCTCCTGAACAAGGAACAAAGCCCTGAGCAGGTTCCTCTTGGGTCAGGCTCTCTGGTGGCCAAATCTGCAAAACCAAACTGCATGGGCTGCCTTAGTCTGGGCTGGTGAGGGAAAAAAAAATCCCTTTTCAGAAACCAGAATCTGGACATCTGAGAACTGGGCTATTTTGGGGGATCAGTGCACAGCCTGCAGAAGTGGCAAGGCAACTGGGATTATCAAAGGTGAACACAAAAGGTGAGACATGGAGAAGAGAAATAATTTACGACAGAGTCTAAAAAAGGCTCATGTCAATGTCCTTGATTCAGCTCTAACCACACACATTGCCTTTTCTAAGACATTTTCTACTCCCTCAGGCATTCCCTTGGGCAATCTCCCTGTCTCCTTGAAACACAAGATGTCCCTTGAGGTCAGCCAACCAAAATGGTGAGGTAGCCAGAGGTGAGATCATGGCCCCCTGTTTTAGCAGTCCCCTGAGAAAACTCAAAATCCACAGCCTCAATCCTTTTATTTCTCTTGGCTACCTCTTTTGCACTATTTCCCCCTTCTTTCGCCCTCAGGAAGATGGAAAAGATGGTGTTGCATATCAACCTACGGTTGCTTTGCTGATTTAGCAGATTCCTAGGGGTTTTTTTTTGTTTCCTGTCTCATGTGATTTATAGATTTGGAACGTTATTTGAAGACTTGCAGGCTGTTGCTGGAGGATCCTGTTTGAACAAGTCTCTGATATCTCTTCTCCACTTCTCTGAAGGCCAGTTACTGATAAGACTGCTCACGATGAGTGGTACCTTCTGCCTCCAGTGTTCTCCTGTGTCCAGGAAATGGACTTGTCATTTCCCAATAAATAAGGTGATACTCAATATTAGTAATGGGTTGGACAGCATTTTCCTTGATTTCTGCCTAGGAGACTTTCACAGCTGCTGAATGCTGAGTGAAAAAAGAAAAGTTTCAATGCAACATTTTTCTTATAAGATGAACCATTACGATGTATAAAAGATAGGAGTGATGCTGTGAGAGTGGTCCAGACAGGGAAAGCATTATTGTTGCCTAAGGATTTATGTGAGTTTTTTCTCATATTCTTAAGGGCTTAAACAAGTTACACACAGACATAAGCTTTATTTTCTCCAGTCAGTCAGAGAAAAACATATTTTCCTGTGTGAGAAGAAATTCGCTGCCCTACTTGTTGAAGAAAAATGTGAGTTCCAGCTACTCAAGTTATGCTGCAGTTCTGTTCACTTTGCTGCTTGAATAAGCCAGAAGGAAAATCAAAACTTCCATCCCAAAAAACATCTGGATCAGTGTTGTACCCATCTGTGACAGATGCCAGGGCTGCTTCTGGGAGACACAGTGAGGCTCCTCTGTATCTCACAACACTTCAGCAGCGGCAGGCAGACAGCCTGTTCTTGTTGTTGCAGCATGCTAGCAAAGTGTACTATCCCACAGATAAACAGAGCCATGCTGGCTGCTTCTGAGCCAATGACCTTAATAAATCCTGCGAAAATGCTGTGGTCAGTTCTCAGTAAAGAGATTTTTGACCACCTTCTAAATACACATCCTTTGAACTTTCTGAGGACACAGCCACGTGAGATGCCTAACTTGATGCTTCGTGAGTCACTCATGTGTCAGGAGACACTGCACACTGGACAGTAAATAACCATTGGTCAATGGAAATTCCTCACAAGGGGACACAGTTGCTGATGCAGCTGATGCCTTGTATATTCATGGTATAGCAAAGAGGAAATATGAGATGGACAAGATATCCAAACAACAAGAGGTTGATAAGAACTTTGTAACTGAGTTTTGCAATTTTAGTGAAGTTCTTTTATCTTTTTGTTTCTTTTTTAACTTCTAGTCCTTTTTTTTTTTTTTAACCCTGCCAAGTTCACATGTTAAATTTGTTCTGAATCAAATTGGCAAATTCTTTTTCCTCTCTTGAGTGTAATATGGAAAGGTAGCCAAGTAAAACTTTTTCACAGGAAGATACACATACACACACAGAATTAAAAAAAAAATTCAAATATAAGCATATTTTTGGAGTAGGTCTCCCCCTACAAAATCCTGCTCCCACTCAGTCATCCAAAAAAGTGGCCAAAGGTTTCACGGTACTCAATACTCTTTTTAAGAAAACATAAACATATAGACACCACAACCACTTATATGGAACCTGGAAAAATTAGGCCTTCCTGAAAGTTTATTCAAGTTAGGCGTGTAAGCAGTGGGGAAAACCTGACCCATGGGCACAGGTAAGATGTTTTCCAGTGGCAATTTTGCATTCTTCCAAACTTGGTTCTCCTTGGTACTTCCATTAAAAAATAAATAAAGCAAATATTATGAAAATATAGAACAAAACAGAAAAAAAAAAAAAAAATCCTGCAACCATTAATATAGAATATTGGAGAAACAAACCACATATGATGATGTGAAGTCAGCCTTAAGAAAGCCAAAGTCTTTCCCTACATTACTATCTGAGCCAATTTTACTATATGGGTTTACAAATCACGAATGAAAAAAGAAAAAAAAATCATTTGTGTGGGGCACGAAGGTGCTCTGTCGACAGTAGGTGGGAAGAGAAAGGAGCTGAACTGGTAAATCTGGCTGAGCTTGTTTCGGGATGGCACTCAGTGGTTCTTCATGTAACTGTTTATAGGAACATGTTCCCTGAAATCATCCTGCCACAGCACAATCACATTCTTTGCAGGCCAGAATGATTTGTTGTGGCTGTGAAGGTGGGAGGAAAGTCAATTTTAATTTTGTTTAGGTTTGTTTGTTTGTTTTTCCCCCATTTGCTTCCTAATGCAAGGATAGAATTCACAGGAAGACTGATAGCTAAAAATCTCACATACATCCCACATCCACTCTTGTAGACTGATGGCCTTAGGGAACCTGTAACTTTGATTGTTTCTAAGACACAACAAGATACTCCCACTGACTAATTCCAGTGGCCTATCATTTGAAATATAGCCATGTAGAATGCTAATTTCACAGTTTCTCCTCCAGCTCTTTGTTTCTGCTTTCCCTTGTATGAGAAAAATGTTAGCTGAGTGGAGAAACTAAATTCTTCTAAAGGGCAGTGCCTCAAAGGTAAGGCACATTGTCTTCACTACAGAGTGTAAATCACTCTGGTGTATGTCCTCATCTCATCCCTAAGAAGAGGAAGAGAAGCCAGTCCTTGTGGCTGAGCAGAAAGTAGTCCAAGTGCACATTTTAGAAACAAAACAAAAACAAAATACATCAGTCTATTGACATTTACATCTTCCATCTGTGTGTTTCAGCTTTTTGTTCAACTCTTGCACACAGCCTTCTGCTTCTAGGTGTGAAGTCATGACTGCAGCCCCTGCAGACTATTAGTCAAGAAAACAGTATCTTCATGTAACACAGGCTTTGTGAGAAGGAATAGTGAAAAAATGAGTAATTTCTGACTGCTTTTTGGTGTTGAAGGAGGAAGTCATCACACCAAATTCTTGTGCTGAACATCAGAGTTCTTCAGAACACAGCCAAATCCCACTGAAATCCTACCCAGTTCTGCCACCCTTAGCCTCCCTCTTCCACGCTGCTGCCTAGGGCCCCAGTGCTCCACAAGAAAAAAGCAATTTATTATAAGTTGCTGTGTAATTAAAGTGTTCACCATCCTGCACTGGCTACTATGAGTCAGCCTGACTCCAGCTCGTAATGTACTAATTGCGAAAATACAATATATGGATCTAAGTCTAAAACCATGTCAGATTTAGGTAATGGTACTGATGTGGCAAACAGCTCTCCCATTGAGCACAGGTGACTAGAGGAAGGAAGGACGCACACAACTGTGAATGTACAAGTCTAGAAATTTAGAAACAACTATTGTTCAGCTTTATACAGATTGTAACTTCATGAAAGTAAACACAGGCTTGGTTTAATACCAATTTCACATGCTATTCAAATGAGAAGGGGAGCTACGAGCTATATTCAATGAGCTATTTATAGAGAATTTATGAGGTTTTTTTAGACCTCACAATAAAATGGAAATATTTTAAGTAATGAATCTCCATTTATCCATACAGAGAGAGAGAAAAAAGTAGTAACAGTGTCAAAGTAAGCCATTGATAAAAATGGTCACCACTGAGAAAGAATAAATAAAAGCATTACATCCAAACAATGTTTCTGCTCTTTCCAAGGTGTTACTGATAAGCGTGAAGATTTTTATGATATTTCTTCAGAATACACTTTTTCTTTCTTCCTTTCTCTACTTCCAGTCCAGATATGAAAGACCTGCAATGGTGGAAGAATATCACTACTTACTCACAGAACTCCTTCACAACCTCCACATCAAACATGTTGCAAGAGCCTGTCTGAAAGTACCAGCACTTCTATCAAGAGGCCTTGCAGATTTCAAGGAGATTATTTTTAATTTGCATCAAATAGATGTTGACAGATCTACTTCCACACTAAGCATTTACAATCTGACCTTGATCCAATGAGTATGTTGTTTTTCTTTAGTGTCTTAAAATACCAATAGCTAAACATCTGTGGCCTTTTGGATATTCTTATAAGGTCAAAACATTGCTGTTACTGCAGAAACAGTCCCACCTCCCCACTCTCAAGCCCCTCATTTTTAAACTCCTATTTGTGATAGATCATCAACTGTCTGCGTTATATTAAAATGCCTATTAGGAGAGTACACTGTGTGTTAATTACGAACAAAGCTCCATACTAGTTTGTACAGCAAACTACGGTGTAAATTTTGTTGTGTCTACTCACTGCAAGTGATATTTAATTTCGCTCAAGAACTAATGGAGTGTATAAAATTAATGATGAAGTTAGACTCTATTTCCCTCAACTTTAAACAAAGAGTTTGTAAACATATTTGAATTTTTTCATTCTTTGTACTCCTAAAAGTAAAAATGGGATTCTGTAATTTCTTTTTTCTTTCAAATTCATAATGATTTGGCCTATGGGGAATCATGAATGGAAATGGCTAGACAGAAATGGGTTCAAATGAAATGGAAGAATATTAAGGCCGTGAAAAACCAATAGCTTTACATGAACAAAATATTTTAAATAGGACAGTATTCCCAGGAATAGAGCAACTGTGCTATATATGAGCCTTCATGGACTGTGTGATATTTGCAGTACCACATTATTTTTTCCACTGTTAGTCTTTGATTCCAGCACATCAGAACTGTGATAGACTTTAAACCTGAACGAGAAAAACTCAGGATATGGTGAAATCTGACAAAACATTCTACAGTTGGTGCATTCTAATACTATTGTTGCCCTGGAAGAGGTTTCAGAGAAAGGTGATCCAACTCATGCACCAAACAAAATGAAAGAGTTTCCTGGATGAACTCAGCTCAAAGAACAGGACACACACACACAAAGGCTTAGAGGAACAAAACTTTGTTCCTTATGTTGTTCAGGATTTTCTAATCTGTATTCCCACCCCCTCCAAAATAAACAAACACATAGCTAAGAAGAAAAAAAAAACACAAAACAACCACGCAATTTAGATCTGAAAGATCCTTTGAGGATGGTCAAATTCTGATGAGTTTTATGATGCCTTATTCCCCTTTATTGCTCAAACATTAGGTTAAAAGATTGGCTGTTACTGTGTGGAAATAAAATGCTAAGCACTTGATCAAAGTTGCCTACTCTATCAGTGACAGACTTACGAACATAAAATAGACTACCATATTCTTACTGCTAAAGGGAAGAAATTTCTTCAAATCAGACCAAACATATAATGCTGATCTGCATTAAATATCAGAACTTCCCCAAATAACATCTGTGATAACTATGCCCAAAAAGTAGCTGTATGGAAAGGCAGGCAAATTATTTAGTATAAGACTTGGTATTTTTGAAACTAGGCTGCTGGAAACACCCTTGCTTGCTAAAAAGCTTAGAGTTGTGAAGACTCCTACACTGCTCCTGATCTTCTGTACAGGAAGGTTCCATTTTAGAAAACAAAAGTCCTTGAGCCACCTTCAATATTCTGTTTGGAATTTCTAAACCTTTTGCATATCTCTTACTGGATTAAAAGAAAGAACACCAAACCAGACAACTGGAACAGCCCAGCTGGAGAAAATCTTTAAGCTCCTACAAAGAGCAGCCCTGGGAATAGTGCTAAGCCTAGAAGTGATTGCAGAGATCACGTTAGTGTGTGTCATCCTCTGAATTGCAGCAAACTGGCTTGACTCTGGAGCGCTGGTGCAGCACTCCTGTGCCAGGTTAGCCTAAGGGTCACGGTGCTTGAAAGAGAGGAAAAAAAAAAAAAAAAGAGAGAGTAAAGGAGGCAGCTGCATAAAAGAGGATAGCTACAAGTTTGGAGCAATTAGATACTTGGTTTTGCCTCTAACTAACCCACACTGAAAGATTTTCTACAGCTTCAAATTTTGTTTTTTTTGTTTGGTTTCTTGCTTTGTTTGGTTTACTGCTCTGCAGACACCTTTCTCAGATGTGGAAAACTAAGTTAGCTGGAAGGAAGAAGCGAAGACCTTTTACTATCTTCAGAAGACTAGCTGTTTACAGCTTGAAAACTAACCTGGAAAAAAAAAATAGCATTGAAAAAATGCATGCTGTGAATTCTGCAACCTTTTTATTAATATCAGTTTATTGTGAGCACAAAATTTTGGAATAATAGTGAGAAAGGTTATAAAAAGCTATTTTTGTTCCCTCAGGTGTTAAATTAAAAAAAAAAGTGTACGACTGTACATATGATGAACATGGGTATTTACTATTAGTAATAGTAGATACCTCTTTAGCTCCACTCCTTGGTTGTCTCTTTTTTTTTTCCCTATTTTTGATCTTTATCCTTCAAATCACTCTTTGAGAGGCTGTTTTTTATTTGTTTGTTTTAACAGAGAGAGAGAAAAAAAAGGAAATCAGGGACATATTTCCTAATATATTTGTATCCTCTAATAATTTCATATTCTCCAAGGTTTCACATACTACAGTTTAAAATGTTTTAAAGTTGCAGCCATCATGCCTGATTTATTTTGTACTCAGTCACAGAAATCATGCTTTTTTTTTTTAAGAAGTCTGGTTTTGAAAAAAGTTCCCAAATATATAAAGAACATACTAGAAACACATAAAGCACAATGAGCTTAATATTTAGAAAGTAAATAAGGGATCCTCTGAAAGATTTATTTATTTATTTATTTATTTATTTATTTATACTTATATGTGTTGATAGAAAGGAATCTAACAGTACCATAAAATTTATTTCTACATTTAAAGAAATGGGCTGACTTGAAAATAAAAAGATGTAATTTCATTGAGAACAATTACTCCAACTACATACAGATGAATGACTCATTTGTTTATATACATATATTTAAAGAGACATACATACATAGAAAAGATATAAAGTAGATTTCAAAATAGCTGCTTATCCATAGATTTAACTGTGCCAAAATTGTTCAGGCTGATTTAGAGTAATGCACATAGCATTTACAAACTCATTTACATCTCAAACTGACAGTCTTATTTTTCATTAAGCTCAGATATTATTATGTTCAATCTGGACTATCTACTAGTTTTGTTTCTTTTTAATAACACTTTGCTAATCATAACTGCTTTTTCAATTTATTCTCTTTTTTATTCTATATTCGTATGTATTAATTCCCCAGGTTCATCTAAACCCAGTGCCTGATCTCTAACAATGCCATCTGATACCTGAAAAATAGCACGAGAAAGGGATGATTGCTCCCTAGTGCTTTCACATTAGTTTAGTTTTAGATGATGTTATTCATCTTCTTCTCAAGGGCTTTGTTTGATGGAGAAGTTGACTCTATACATGATAGCCTTCAATGGCTCTTTCCCCAGCCCATATCTAAGCTATGTAGCAATCTATGCAAAGAAGACAATTAAAGTACAATTTAAAAAACATATCTAAATATCAATTTAGAGAAAGAAGCAATCTTGCTCAATAAAAATTAAAGTCTTAGATGGTAGAAATTATTGTTGCTAGAGTTTTCTTTATCAAAAAATTGAAACTTTTAGGCAACCTTAAAACTCTCCAAGATGTGACTTCACCACGCATACTGTGATTCTTATTGTCTAGGAAAAAATCTACCTGAGTATATCTCCAGATGAGCTCTTCAAAAACTGTCACATTGGTGAATCTTGTTTTGAAATTTCACAAGAAACACTTTTACAGAGTACTGCACTACTTGAGCGTCCATCATAGCTCAAAAAAACAGAACAGGAATTAGTTAACACAGTGCTCTTCTCAGGATAGAAAAACTAGGTAGAGGAAGGCTTTTCTTTCCCTCACATTGACCATCTATTGACCATTTTTCCAAGTACACAGCAAGACATTATTAAATCTGACTCTTATTCTGCACAGTTGCATTTTGCCAGATAAAGGCATCACAGATATTATGTCAGCTGAATCACTGTGAGGCTTAATCTTAGCATGGACATGTCTGCATAAGTAGGTGCTGACAGACCTGAATTCATTCTGCCTGTCTTCGTAGCTGATAGAGCATAAGTCAGATCCAGTCCAAAAACTATTATACGACCAATTGCTTTTGCATTACTAATAGTCAATCAATAGGCCTGTAGGTCTAGGAGAAAAAATTCTTGCCATAACATCCAATCATCTTCCACACAGTAGACAAGACAGCTCTCGCATAAATCCTCTTTTGAGCTTAAATTATTTATGTAGAAAATAAGTGTTTTCCATGCCAGGAATTCCTGAGAGACAGTTTGATGCTCATTTACCCCACACTGACTTTGCCACTATGGAAGCTTCTGCACTTTTTCTCAGGCTGTTTAATTTAAGAACTACTATGGAAATCTTGTTGGATTAGGCTTTCTTCAAAGAGGTGTGATACTAAGACATATATAGAAAACAACAACAGAAAAGCTTTTTTGCTTTCGAATTCATAACATTCTCTGCTTCCTCTTGATCCATGCCCCCACAAAAGGAAGAAGGTACAATCATAAGGCAATCTTCTTTTTGTCTTAAAAAAAAAAAAAAAAAAGAAAAAAAGAAACCTAGAAACATGAGAACGATGCCACCAACTCTCTCGTGAAAAGCTGGAGAAAACTGATTTTCCCTTGCATACCTTGTGTTCTCCCTCCCTGCTGAAACTGTTACTAAATCAATGGCTGGTGGAAGTCCCATTTTTTTTCTAAATATTTAAGAATACTCTCTACTTATATTAGACTATACCTAGGAATTGTTGGATTAGACTCCAGTAGACATTATTTGACAATGACATGAGAGTAAGTTTAAATAAAATTGGATATGCATAATATTTACAACTTCACTGTGACTCATATGACTATTTAGTGTATAAGATGTAGAGGAGTCTAATCTGTTTCCATTCCTGGAGGGAGAAGGGAGCTAGAGGAAGAAGAAAAAAAAAACTAATGCACTTTTTGTTTAGTTAAAGCACTACAGAGAGTTGCACATTGTGTAAAGCAATACAGTTAAATTCACTTTAGGTACTCTCTGAAATAAATATCTGGTCATATCTATCAGCCGCTGTTCAGTGAAGATGATTCTGTAACGCATGCTACGCAGAGATTTATACCCCATGTGTGTTGCATTATATAGGTGGTACATACAGACACTTTGCCCTAAAATAAACAAGACTGCCAATTAACTTTAGGGGGCTCGAAGCCAGGAATGCATCTCAAGTCAGTTCAAGTCTGTCTTGAAACTAGTAAACTCAGCTGGATCTGAGCTGTTCATGAAAAACTGCTGTCCTCCCTTCTTATCAGCCCTCAGGTGATGCCTTCCCAGCATGGGAGGCAGGGGCTGGTGTGCTGCTGGACCCTCAGCTTATAGTCCTTCTGGACCCAGCAACTCTCTGTTCCTGCAATGGAGATACACTGACTGGAAAAGCAATCACAGATAGCAAAGGCCTCACTGAGACATTCCTGTATCTGTTTGCAGAGTTTCACAGGAATGGAAATTAAATTGCAAAACATCCATTCAGATCACAGCTGTCCAAGTGAGCACAATTATTTCCTGAGTAGCTCAAGTGACTAGTTAAAGCACTTGAGCATCTGGCATTTCACTATATCTTATAGCAAAGCAGAAAGTAGCATGAATAAAGTTGATCTGGGCTTATGTCAAAACTCAGAGAGCAGGAGGCAGACTGGAACACCAATGATACATAGAATGTTCTAGAAGGTGGTCTGAGTCTACTGCAGACTTTAAGTGCACTACTGCATAAATACGAAATTGGCATTTTTGCTCATTCCCTGGGCTTCTTTTTATTTATTTATACCAAAAGTAGAGCTTCAACAGGAGGAACTGTTGAAGCTAGGCTCACAGTAAAATATTTTCAGAGTGAAGTTGCATTTTCTTCTTCTGTCCAATTGCAGACCTCTGTTTTCCTTACCTTACCTTTCCTTACCTACAGTGGAAAGCAAAGAATGGGATGAGGTTTCCAAACTTTTAATTTTAAACCTAGATGGCACCATCGTAGGCAGACCTGGATCTGGCAGGACTCATCATCCTGGGCACAAGGTGTCTCCAACTTCCTCTAAAAAACAATTAAGATTTTAGGGCTTGATGAGTCCTTTCCCTCTCCAGTAAGTTTCTCCAGTGTTTAATTAATTACTGTTTAATTGGTGTGCTACCACAAAAGGTGTTTTCAGTGTTTGTTTATTTATTACCAACATGTTCTTAATGATCTCAAGTAAAGATAAATGCCTTATGAATAAGCGATTGGCAGAGATTTAAGAGACCAGCTATATTTTACGCTGAAGGCATACGATAAATCACCCATATTTTCTAAGATGTCAGTCAGGAATATCACCCTATTTTCACTGCAACAACCTGCTTTCATGAAAGGACTTAGCAAGAGCTTGTTGGTGCCAGGCACTTTGAAGCTACCTGCACAACGCCCTATGGTTTGTGTGCTTTGAACACCTTGCTTATGAGTCCCCTGGCACAGCGCCAATGCCACAGGTGATGCTCGCATGGGTCTCGTCCATTTCAGTGCTTACATTCATCTCCCATTGCCAGGGCTGCCTATTGCCAGGAAAGTAAATAGACAAGTCACAAAAAGGGTTCTTCCCTTGATGGTGAGGGTAAAGAGCAAACTAGCTCAGTGTTTACTGTCTTGCCTGCATATTATTCAGGTTTGAACCTGTGGTAATTTGGTGGTTTTCTAACCGAACAGCTTATTCAGATCCTCGTGAGAGGAAGTGCCATCCTTGCAAGGTATGCTGGTGGATACAGGTAGGGACTTTGCCCCATGTCCTCATTGACATTTAGAAAAGACCTTGTATTTCACATGAACAGCCAGACACATGTAATAAGTAATGTTCTGTCAATGATTTACAATTATATTAGTGATCACATCACATTATAATTAAGTAGTTTGGAGAAACATCCATGTCCCCATGTTATATGCTGTGATTATTAACCTACTTTGCATTTGACGATTGTGAGCATGTTGTTTTTTGGTCGATTACTGTAACAGATGTTAACCAATCAGGGACAATACAGAACTACTTTCTTTTCCCAGTTATTCCCTCAGTATCTCATATCAATAATAGCTTTGTGGTTTGTGTTTCAGAGACCATTCACTAATGAGCTGGAAACTGCACACGGACAGCTTTGAAGAAACATCCCTAGAAATAATTTTCACTTAAAGTATTAAGTATTTCCGACCTCACAATAAACTTTGTTTTCTTAACAATCTCTTTAAAAAAAAAAAAAAAGTTTTTTGATAGTTTTACTCACACTGACAAATAAATTGGAATTTCAGTCCTCACCTTTATATTTAAAATAACTATACTATAACTTAACTATATTAGCTTGCAAAAGCAGGGCAGGAAGGGCAAGCACAGCAAAATGAGACATGGTATGTCATAAAAATGGAGCACCATCCATCTGCCTAAGAAGAGTCAAGGAAGCTGCGCTTATGGGAAGATGATAGTCAAGAGCAGCAGCTTCTCGAGGAGAAAAGAAATGCTAGTTTGGGCAGGCCCTGGAGCTCTGCACTCCATCGAGCTCCTTCGCAGGGTCTACGGAGGGGGCTTGCCCTTGAGGGACACGCCTGTGAGCCGTGGCCTCCCCGGATCGTGGTCTGCTTGGACAGGACACGTGTTCCCATCTGGTGCTGCTCCGCGCTGCTGCCGCGCTCCGTGCCCGGGCGCAGCCCCGCTCTGCCTCGGCGCGCCGTGCCAAGGCCCCTGTTTGCACAGGCAATTTCTTCGCGGATCAAGAATGTGCCAGGGAGAACTGACTTTCCCACCGAAGGGTGAAACTCTTAGTCACTGATCCAAACAAAGGGAAAGGCGTCGAACTGACATTTTGAGAGAAAACAGCGGGGTTAATCTCCAAATCGGACAGATACCTTCTCATCGCGATGTTCATTTTGTTCGGCTCCCGCACACTGATTTGCCACTGCTGCCTCACCCTCTCCTTTCCCCACTCCTATAGCAGAGATACTGTTTATGTTCAGCTCAGTAAATAAAAGTGGCACTAGAGCTAGCACTTGGCTTTCTCCATAGTATTTGCCCTAAGAAAGAATTACTTAAGGCTGGCTTTTTTCCAAATGCTTAAAGTGCTCTTACCACTGCAGAGATACTGGCTCGTACCTGTTGCATGCCTATATTCTGCCTGATGCTTCTGCTTTCTGCATTGCAAAATATCACACAATACGCTTTTACCTCACTGAGGGTTAAATTAAGCTTCCAAAGGGTATGCTATTAACTTAGATATTAAAAAAAAAAAAAAAAAAGTTATGTGTAAGTAAGGCAAATTTAAAGAAAAGAGGAGGGATTAGGAACTTAAGAACATTTCTGGCTCTTCAACAAGAGTGTGTGGAGGAGTTAGACTCATGGTTGGAAAGGCTAGGGGCCCAGCAGGGCTGGCTGGATTGCACTCTGTACACTACAATTTCCTCCAAGACACCTCCAGGTCGGAGGCAGGCTTGGATTCTCTTAATTCAATAGCACAAATGCACCTGACACCATCAACCTTGACTGACAGAGTTCATGTAAGGTCACACATCCTTTAAGGGCTTTTTTATCCAAGCTGCCGCTCCTTTTAGCTGACATAGTCATACTCATGACCTCTGCTTGCTTTCTTCTTCCACCTGCCTGTGACTACAATGTCATTCTCTGCTCCAGCTGCTTTTGCATGCCTCTGCTTTTCCCACGCAAGGTTCAAACCTCTCCATTTCAGCTGTAATAAAGAGTTGTCATCCAAACACCTTCCCCTTCACTGTGCTGCCTTGCGGCAGCAGTCAACCCACGGTTTCTTTTCTGTGCTCTCCTCTCCAGCAGAGGCCTTGGCACACCAGAGCAAGCCTTGCTACGCTTACCGACCTTTACACAGCCCAGGCGGTCGGGGCTGCCTGCCGGGAGAGCAGCAACAACTATCTAAATAGTTCATTTAGATAGTGGGAAAACAGCCCCACCATTTTTTATTATTTGTTGGAAGTGTGGAGACAGGAAAAAAAAATGAAATTAAAGAACAGACAAGCCAGGTGTTCACAGCAAGGCTTAAGCACAGTCTGAGGCCCCTGGGGAGAGCATGACCAGAAAACAGATATGGCAAAATGTGTCAATGCTCTATCAGTTTACCTAACCCCTTATTTCCTCTGTTGGTGAAAATAATGAACAGTTGCATTGAAACACCTTTTAGGGCCATGTGTTTTCACAAATTTGTTCCTTACATCACAGTAAACTGACAAAATAGGAGTTCTAGGAAAAGAAAAACGTATTATTATTAGTTAAAATACATGTCCGTGACATCTGCTAGGGCAAGAAGTGTGTTACTTCACCTGGGGAAAGTTTATTCTGAAGAGCTGAACCATCAGACTTAAACATCCTATGTGCAGGAGGAGACTGTGACCTGATCTGACCTGATCTGATCTCAGAGGACTTCCACAGCAGCTGCACCTTATGTGTTGAGGACCCCACCGAGGCCTCTATTGTCCTCACAAGGATGTGGAAGTGTGACTGCAAGGTCCAGAGGCACAAGGTGTGCTGGGATGGGTCTCTGTAACAGGAGCTGCCCTAAAGGGGCACATAACTCCTGCATCACGATAGCAGTGGTACCTGCATGACACATAATCATCTCACAGAGATGTGCAGCAGCACCACGACAAGCTCCTCTGACGGGCACTCTGCAGAGGGAAAGAAATGTAAATACAGGATGTGAGCATCCCCTTTATCCACTGTTGTGTGTGTATTATCTTGTATGACCTATTTCCCATTAAAAAAAACATAACTAGGTATTCTGAATTTTTTTTTCCAGTGGAGTTTGACAAAAATACTGCTATTATTGGAATTCACAAAAATAATTACATTTAATTCAAAAGAGAAATAAAGCAAGTCTAACTCAGATAACATAATAAACTTCTTATAGCTCCCACTCCAAGAATTTGTCCTACTCCAATGACTGCTTGGCCTGCACAGCAAGAGGATCCTTTCATTACCTAACTCTCCAGAATTTGTGTAACCTCATAACTAAAACATCTCCCAGCTGTACAAGGCTATAACAGGTTGTAGTCACTTACTAAGGAGGATGCAATCCTTTTCTCTCTCTAAGTACATCTTCCTCTTACATTACTTCTCCGAAATGTTGCTGAGTAGCTCTCAGACCAGAGATATTTACATCTGGTGAGTTCAGCCCTTATGGCTGAGGCCAAAGCATAGGGAGGTTCTATCTCCAGGCATCTCCACTGTTTTCTGGAAACACAGGAGAGAACCTGATGTGCTCTCGCTAAGGTCAGTCATATGCTCTAAGATTCAAGAAATTCAAGTTTCAATGAAAGGAGTGATTCATATTTCCCTCTAACTTCAGAACGGTGCAGAGTTTGATATTGTTTGATGGAAGGCAGAGTACAGTCAGGCATGCAATTGGCATGAGGCCTACGAAGTGTGAGCATCCTAATCCGACTGTGAAGAAAACAATAACATCTATGAATAAACAAAAATTTAAAAATGGTGTTGACTTTCATAGGACCCCTTGCAAATCCCAGCTAAAAGTTTGTCAGTCTAAAGAAGATGAAAGATATGTTTGGTGAGTTACCACATTGCTTAAGGTCTATGGCCTCAGTGGTTCTAAATTCCTAACCTTGAAGGATTTTAGCCATTTCTTCACCTCTCACCCTGAAATTCCTGATCAGACTCACAATACTTTAATTGATCAATCAATTTCATGCTAAACTATGAAACATAAACACTTACATACAGGTTCATTGCATTTTAGTCCCTGTAAGTCCCTGACATTTCTGATAAGTGTTATGCCTGCCTTCATTCAGAGCATGCATCCACTGAACAAGCTAAAGACCTCCACTTGCTGGAACAGGATGCACTTGATGATAGACATGCCCTTTGCACAGTTAAGACAGTCGAGTGCCAGGAGTGCCTTTAGGAAAGGAGGTAGTAGGTTGAGGCCATGCTTTGAGAGCACAATAACATAAGTGCTTTAGGGAGGGGAATGTCCTTCATAGTGCATTCAAAGTTCATATAAATAAACATGCTTTCTGCTATGCCTTCTCCTCCCTGACTGAATACCGAAGGCATCTTAGGGCTTGACTTTTTCTTGTTCATTACAAGTAATGAAAACACAAAATTGGAGTTCAAATCCTGACTCCATTAAAGATTTTTTTCTTTTATTATCTTGGGCATGTCCCTCTTCTTCTCTTTTGCTACTATGCTCACAAGATCTTTAGGACATATTCTTACATGGATATTGCATATCTTCTTCATAACTTGAACCTGATTTTAGCTCAGGCATTAAGCTGTGCTTTCACATATATGTTAATATTTTTCCGCCACAGTATTTCTTATCTTTCCTGGTGACTCATAGCTTGAAAAAAAATTGGCAAACAGAGTAGTTTAAGACACTCAGAATATTTTTACCTGATTTGCTAGACAACTATTTAAAAACAATGAAGGAGCATACACACAACGAAAGAAAAGGATTGCAGATAATAAATACAAAAAATGCAAATAAACACCAGTTGTACTTAGAAGAATGTCTGAATATTCATATATTTTTCCACACTAATAAATTCCGTTCATGTCCATTAGAGGGCATTTGACTTCAGGACCTGGTTTTGTGGCTACAGTCTCTTATATAAAATAAGTAAAATTAAACAAAATATGTTGTAAGCATTTGGAAGCTATTTGTGCACCCCAACAGACCTTTCTACCCTGCAGCAAAATGCCCACTGAAGCCAATGGAGGCTGAAAACAAGACATTGAAAAAAAAAAAAATTATTTGGTCATTTTGGCATTATAATCTTCCTCTTGTCTGATACCAAGATCAGTAAAAGCTTTGCTCAATCAAAATTAATGACAAGGGATCAACCTCTGTTAAAGATATGAAAAAGGACACTAAAAAAACTGTTTCCTGATTTATCTGTCTTGGTGCTGTTATTCTTTTTTCATTTACAGCAGCCCTTATTAAAGCCTTTAAAACAGAGAACATACAAGAATTTACTGTAATCCCAGATCTTAAAGTGGGGGAAAATCACATTCTTATAAAGGGCTGTTATCATTCTAAGTCATTAATTAATAACCAAATAAGATCCCAAGTACATGAATGCTACTTTGCATGAGTGTTAACTGGGAGCAAAACAGTGGTTCCTAAAAAGTGTGAGCTCTTACGATCATCATGTAAAGCAGTCAGGAGATACTGATTTTGTGAAAGCTGCATGTTCTGTGGCTACAGGATGATTTTCCTGGAAACTTTACTTTTTTTTAGTTATTTGAAAATGTGGTGATTGTCCACTTTAGTATTTGAAATAAAACTTTTATGTTAAAAATCCAGCAAATATACTGATATTCCAAGAAATTCAAAACATTGTGTTGAGGCATTCTGATTTTGAGCACAAACATTTTTTGATCTCCTCCAGATTTGTGACATTCTTCTTACTCCATAAGAATTAGAATTAGAATTCCTCCAGGGGTGAAAAAAATGAAACAAACAAAAACCTCACAAACAACAAAACCAACAACAAACCTTTAAATAGCAGAACAAAGAATTCTGCTTCAACTTCTCTCAGTTGCATTGTGTCAATTTAAAGATCTTCTCAAGAACAATTTTCAGTTCTGATTCTGCTCCTTTTCCTGTTGACCCCAGAAGAACCTTCAGAATTTCACCATCATATGAAGAAATCCTGGCCACGAGTACAGCTGAGAGAAGGA
Organism: Eudromia elegans; assembly: GCA_003342815.1. Classification (NCBI taxonomy): domain Eukaryota; kingdom Metazoa; phylum Chordata; class Aves; order Tinamiformes; family Tinamidae; genus Eudromia; species Eudromia elegans. The sequence goes on along the minus strand of PTEX01000090.1, from coordinate 2,871,740 downwards.
ATCACTGTCCCCACTGCCTAAATCACATTCAGTTCATTGGCAGCTCAGGCAGTGACAGCAGAAAGTAATGTAAGCCAGCAGCAGGCCCAGGAGGCAGCAAGAGGAGTTTATAACACAAAAGATCAGGATCAGGTTTCTTGCCAGGGTTTGTTTTCCAAATGGTTTTAGGACAGACTGGGTCACTTTGGTAGGCGATACATGAAACAAAGCAGAAAAGCTGCAGTTTCAGCATTTTATCTAAATATGTGGTTCTCTCTTGAGATTGTAATGTATACATGCATGTGCCTGATTATGACAATAGGAATTAAATACTCAGGGTAGATGAACCCTGGAAATCAGCTTAGCAAAAGTGCACTAACCTATTAAGGAGATCAACACCCTAGCCTGACACAGGCTGGTTCCTGATCTCGGCATGGGAACATAGAGCACAGCTGGGCAGGTGGAATTGGCAGCTGGCACTGCTCGACCTGAAGCAAGATGCCTTCAAGGTAAGGAAAACCCATAGTAGAAGCTGACTCTATCAGGATGCAGTAAGTTCTCCTTCACATAGCGTTTTCATCTGGGCATGCCTTCACCAGAAGAAAGCACTGGCTCCATCACCCACGGCCATCAGATAAGGTGGAGTCGCTGGACTAAACATCTCTGACCAGCCTTTGCAAGAGGCCAAATGTTGTTATCACCATAATTTTCCTGCCCCTGGCCTAGAATTTATTGCAGCAACACTTCTTCTAAAACATAAGATAGTGAGAAAATACGTGGTCTGGAAACTCACAATCCGTCTCTGAATAGCAGGGATGTCCAGTTGTAAGCATACAAAAACAGACTATGCAAATTACTAGTTTGTCAAGATAAGCAAGATTTGTGAAATACTTATTAAATAATTCTATAGTACTACCAGTTTTCACTGATGCTGGGCAAAATACATAGTAAACTGATTCCCTGTAAGTACCACAGCACTGCCTCACCCTTTGGCCACCATTTCCATTAATATATGCAGTGTGTGGGAATGCCTGGAAATTGTGGCTTAATTACAGCAAGGCTGAGTTGAACAGGGAACTCTTAATCAACTGTTTTTCTTCTTTTAATGCATGAGTGTGCTGAGGAAAATCTACCAGAAGTATCAGCTACATCTTCACATTCCCTTGTGGTTTTAATATCACAGCAGGGCATCAGTGCAGCACTGCCACACACCTGTGCTATTGTAAGTGCTTAACACCCAGGATACACTGAACTGTGGAAATAACTGCATAAAAGAGCCTCTGCTCTGAAATGTCTGTCACCTACTCCTTGGCCAAGACACATCATAGAAGAAGCACGAAAGAGGAGCATGAAGGGTAGAGAATGAGCTAATCAGAAGTATGAACCTGCTTTCTTAAAAAGAAATCATGTAACAAACTAAGATTCTTCTTGGAAAGGCACAATTGAGAAGGGATATGATAGAGGAATGCAAAATTGTGCTATAGAGAAAGGTCTTCTCATATAGTGAGGGGATAATTATTCATATACATCATACCCAGATAGAGAGCGAGAAAAAAAAAGGAAAAATAGAAGAAGACCTTGCTTCTGGTGTTGCATTTCTAAGCATTCTAGGTATTTCTTTTGCATCCATACATGCTAGTAAGATACTCAGTCAAAACACTCCTAATTATGCTATCTATGATTAGATCTAGAAGTTTCATACGCTAAATTCATTTAATATGAATAAATCTCTGCATAATCCTTCAGTTTTGTGAGATTATGAATTTGTTGTCCATCAGAATGTCCATCTCACTCCAAGAGAACAGCTACTTTCTTCGACTTTTGACCAGGAGCTGCCAAGGTCTGAGACAGCAGCACTTCAAGAGATGGTTTCAGTGCCCCTCCAGAGCCATGACCAACACTCAGGGGAGGAAAACCGCTGCGTGTGAGGGCAGAAGGTGATGGTGTTGGTGATAAGAAGTTTAGGTTTTTCGCTTTGAATTGGTAGAGGATGACCTTTCTGAACTGTGTTGAGAGCAGTCCGGGAAAGATGAAAGAAGGAGCAAGATGGTCTAGGAAGTGTTTAGGATGTTTTTGGATGTTTTTGTTTGTATGTTTGTTTGTTTCTTTCTTCTTCAAACTGTTGTGCTTTCTCATTAATAATAATTGCTGTATACAAGAGCTCTCTGCAAAGATTTCATGCATATATTTCTTGCACCCACCTCAATCAAGAACCTTTTCGTTTGTAATCTAGAGGACTTACACCACTCAAGTACAACAAAAGAAAACACAGGTAGAGTCAAGTCAAGCTCTGAAGAGAGAAGACTAGACTCCCTCCATCGAACCACCCCTGAGATAGGAATGCCAGAGAGCTCAGAGATTTTCTCTACCCTTCAGATGGGTTCAGAGATCCCCCAAAAACAAAGGAAAAACAAGGAAGTTTCATATCCTGTTTTGTAACTTTGTTGTTCCTGCTCCTTTCTAGGCCTTATCTTCCCAACGCCAGCTCCATCTTTCTACCTTGGCAGTGGGTCCTCTTTATTATGTATGTAAAAGACTTGCTATTTTATAGAACAAAAACATGCCAAATCCATTTGGTTTTTTTAATGTTTCTAGCTGTGAGAAACAGACATTAATTGCCTCTCAAAAGCCCCAGGCAGCTCAGTTACCTTTGCCTCCCACCTCTCATTCATTGGATGAATCAATACTCCTCAGCTTAAGTTCTCTGTCAGGCTGCCAGTAATGAACTACAGAAATATCTATCTGGAGCTAGAATAAAACCAAGTTGGAAAGAAGTTCAGGAGTGCTTGGTGTGGATCAGCAGTTGCATTTCATCTCCTTTCACCTAAGAAAAACTATTCATAGATAAATGCTTGGGATTTGGCTGTGGAAGTGAATAGGTTGCAGAGAAAGTGTGGAAGGAGATGGTACATGCTGCATTTTCCAGGATGAACACAATGAGGGGCAAAGAGGGATGTCACACTTAGACTGTCTTTGTCTCAGATTAACAGAGAAGGAGAAGGAGAGGAGAAAGGGGCAAAGGTACTACAGCTCCCAAACATACTGAGTAGTATACACATCTCAAAATTTGTCTCATTTTGATTATTCAGTTAAGATAAAATGCTTTGGAAAAAAAAAATACATCTAGGCCTATTTTGAATGTTTTGAATACAGCCATTGACACTTTTAGAATTCTTCTGGATTTGTTCCTGGAGAAGTTAACAAGGCGATAAGTCATTTTGCAAATAATTTCACTGAAATAAAGAACTTTGCAAACTTGAAAGATCAGACAGTATTTTTAAAATGTAATTCACTATTTTCAGGACAAACTATATTTTTAAGCTTTACTTAATGTATTTAATTCCATGAATTGCCCCTTTTCATTGCTTCCTAAAACATTCATCTCGACTTTTCATGGATTGTTTATGTGTGTGTGTGCCTGTGTGTGTTTGTGTAAATAATTAATACTGAACATAAGTTCCTAAGGGCTTTTACTCAATGAACGCAATGTGCCATGCATTTTGATCCAATTATCATGTGCTGCATGCACAGTCCCTTTAAGAAGGTGCATTAATGGGCAATTTGGTGTTCTTCTTTTGCTGCTGCCACTCCAGGACCTCTAAAACACAAGCTATCATGATTCATCTAATTTTCAGATAGTCTCTGTGATTTTCTTGGTTGAGTCCATATAGATGTTTATGTTTAGAAATAAGTTGAAATTTGCCGCATGTTCCTCAGAGTTTATCTCAGTCGAAGTTTCTACCAAATGACTCACTCTGTACCTTTTTTTTTTCTTCTTTTTTTTTTTTTTAGTGTAATTCTCTCAGACTTATGCCACAGAAATCAGACAATGTTGATTTACCCCAGATGAAGCTCTGGCCTTATATCTCTCTGTTTGTTTCTAAACCATTTGTTAACTTTGCAAACATTTAAAAGAACAGCTCAAACTCTGGCACATTCAGCATTTGTGGATAATATAAACTCTATTTTATTTGACAGAGCTGGACTTTCAGAAAAGAAACTACTAACCATTTTTCTCCTTGCAATCTCTCCAGGAAATGGCATGTGAGGTACACTTTAGAAATTGTAATACATTTTCAGCTAATCCTGTTGTACAATTTGGCTTGGTATCAGAAGTATTTTTAATCTCTCAGATTCTCCCTTGGGGATTTGGAGTCAAAGAAACACAGTAAGAAATATATTTTTTCCTTGCTTTTCTTTTTTCTTTTTTTTTTTTTTTTTTAACAGCATAACAGTTGCTGGACTTTTGCCCCTGTCTGTTTTCAAGTCATAGTGGGACTCCTTTAGCTGGTTCCATATTCTGTGGAAAGAACTGAAAAAGAGCAAAAGATTTGAGGGAAATTTGGAGAGCTGTTTCTGGCCAGCAGTCAGAGACAAAGTTAAACCTCAGACTCAGCAGGAATGCATCACATGAATACAGGGAAAAAAAAATCCCATAAAAACCCAGAAGAGCAAAATCAGTGTTACAATCAATAATAATTCATTTACCACAACTTGACTGAAAACTTTACTCAAGTTTCAGGGCCCCCTTGTGTCAGGGGGCTGATTAGACGCATGATGAAAGAAACCATCTTTGACCGAGAGAACACAAAACAGGGAGACACAAAACCACTGGACAAATGGATGCCACGGGTCTTCAAAGGCTGAAATGAGAAATAAAGCTAGCCATGGAAACAAAAAAGTCAAGAATCAGTCTCAGCACACAATTTGCCCAATGGATACTGGAGCAGGGATGAATCCAGCAGGGATTATGGCTTATGGCTACCATACCCATAGCATTCAAATACATTTCAATCTTTGCATTCCAAGGCAAGGAAGCTCTGTGTCCCTGACTGCAGACTTCAAGAGAGAGGAGAAATGCAGATTGTCCTGTGCTCACAAAGCAGATCTTACTTTTTTTCTACTTTTTGACTTTTCCACAGTGTTTCCTGTGATCCATTTAGTATCTGTGTCACTTTTCCAGAAGAGAACATCCATGCAGGAGGACACGCACATCAGTTCATATATTTGTGGAAAAAAAATCTGCCTGAGTTGAATGTTAGATTATCAAAATACTTTAACTTGGTCACTTTTTTGACCTCTTCTCTTTCTGTGAGGAGAAAGCATATTGAGGAAAATTTCCCCTGAGCTATTAACACTCCGTAAGTTTCTTTTGCAGAAGTTTGTATTCAGTCTTTGAATCTTTCCATGAAGCAACTTCTAAATCTGATCTAGATCTCATTCAGAACAGTACTATTATTTCTGAAAATTAAGCATATCTGCTACCATCACCACACAATTTTAATAAAGTTTTACTACGTTATTTTTTTTTCTTTTTCTTTTCTTTAAGCAACACACCAGAACTCACCAGTGCCATTTTCACTGGACTCTGAAGTTCTCCTGGAGAGAGAATATGAAGTGGTGACAAAAAAAAAAAAAAAAAAAAGAAATCATTGAATTTTCAATCAGAAGGCTAAGACATGTTTACTGCCACAATGTGAACCTTCACTCTACCTTTTAGGAGTGAATACCACGATATGGATAACTCAGGTCTCAGCTTTCTCTGTCCTCAGGAGCTGGATTGCTTGGTTGCCTCCAGTAGCCATTGGCCTCAGGCACATTTCCTGGAGCATCACACAATGGGGTGGCGACCCCAAGCAGCCCAGCCATCCCTCTTGTTTTTTTTATTCTTGGTAGCCAAGTACAGGGATCAGAACAAAGGTTTAAATGCACAGTGAAAGAGTTGTGATCCACGTGGGTGTGTTGTTGGAGCAGGTAGAGAACATTGAGGGTGTGTGCCCACACTTTGAATGCTGTGTCTGTTTTTAATGAAAGCAAAATGTAAATTTTTAAGCAAGCAAGGAGAATGACATATTAAATTTCATCTTGATATAGCTTTGTCCTTTCCTTAACCTAGAATTCAGAAGGGCCTGAGGAGCAAGCTCTGGTTGCTCCTCTTGCTTTCCCCAGCTCTGATGCACCCACCAAGCAGGAGCTGCATGCTCATGGTTCAGTTAATTATGTCATGACCTTTATCTGAGCTTTTCATTTGTTCAGTTAAAAACACAAGAGCAAAAATTGTTTTCTTGTAATTAAAAAAAAAGGGGGGGAGGTGGGGAAGAAGAAAGGAAATGAAAAGAACATAGATGGTCAACTGGCAAGATCAGAAAGGAGGAGGATAATCAGGAAAGAAAGAGAACCCTCAGAGTCCAGAGGGTTTCTGAGTGGCTTTACATTTATCTCACCAAGCAGCAGGAATCCATGATGCAAGAACCCAGCACAAGCCTTTGTGCAGCAAAGCGGTAAAATTAGAGAGGTTGCAACACAATTGGAGCTATGGTGGCCCATCTAGTGAAACTTGACATTTAGGAAATGTTATTCTACATGTGTGAGTTGTAGTGCAAACATTAACTGCCAAGATACTACAGGAGGTATGTAGCTTATCTCCATCTAGTAGGCAGAAAAATCCAGGCTGAAGGAGACTACATGACTTTTTAAAATCTCCCCAGCAAGGCAATGCTACAGGAGCAGAGTATCACAGAGCCCTTTCTCCTCTTGCACAACCACTTTTACAGTAACTGTTGGTTGTTACATTGCTGGGGTCAGAGCCGAAGCTGATCAAACAAGAAAAGCTGTTGTTGTTGTTATTGTTATTGTTGGCAAAGAGAAAAAACAAATGGTTCTTTGAAACAAAGTGATCAGTTTCACTGAATTTAAAATTCCTCCTTGGGAAAAATAAATATGGCTGAAAATGAACTGGTATTGTGAAACATTTGGATTTCAGCTAATATATTCCAGCTGATTGAGAAAGGGAGCCAAAGAGAAGATAGCCTTGTAAGCAGGAGATAGGAATCAATGACTTTGTTTTTTGGTTAAAATGGTAAGAAAGTGAAAAGAAGTAAACAGAGGAAGGCTCTGGTCTGATACAATTTTGATGTTTCTTTCACTTTGTGACTCAGTATTTTTCATCACTATGAAAGGAAAAATGAGAGTTGATGCGGAAGGGAAGTTGAGTATTTTTTTTATTTGTTTCTGGTGGAGGAGGTTGGTTTTTTTTTTTGTTTGTTTTTCATTATAATTTTGTTTTATTGTAACTTACTGTTCATTAAAGCTCTGGAGGGTAAATACCTTCACAATAGTAAATATCTTGAAATACCATACTTATCACTCTCCAACATGGAGAGGGAGCCAAGGAGCATAAACAAAATAAGCAAAACAAAGAGTATGGATAACTATCTATGGGTTCATAGAAATGAATATTTTGGACTAATAAAATCCTTGAAATCACTAACACAAAATTACAAAACATACCACTCACCTCGAAAGGGCAGTACATTACATTACTTTAGGAGCATTTAGAATAATTGCAATGAAAATTTTGTCATGGAAATTCAAGTGAAGGTTTTTCCAATTTACTTCAATAGAAGTAAGGCACTGGGATGCTTGTTGAATTTGACTTTTCTTCTAATGCTGCAAAGTCACCACTCTCAGATGTTAGAGCTGTCCTGTGTTTGTGGAGTCTAAAAGCATGATAAAATGTTTTGACGTATGGACCAGATGTGGGCACAAAATCAATTCTAAAAACAAACAGAAAGTAAGAAGGTAGTAAGATCCAGTAAAAAAAGTATTCCTCAGAGACCTGTCAGTCCTGTTTTGTCATTGCAGAAATACATCCCTTATACACCTAAGGCATCTTTCCATCTCTTTAAGTCTTCCAGAGGGACAAATATCCCTTGTAAATTATGAAAGTAGCATTTTGGGTTCTTTTCGGCATTAAACCTGCTGGATTGCATCTGTACTTCATAACCCAAGAAAATGTAAATTATTTTTGACAGAGTATATCGAAAAAGTAAAAGCTCCAAAAGAAACAGAGAAAAACCAAATGACGTAATTTTAGAGGTAAAATTAAAAAAGCTATGGGGACGGAAGAACTCCATTCTCACCAACAGAAATTTAAACTTGAGTTTACAAGTTGCTTGCACATTTAAAAACTTCCTTAAATTTGAATAAAGATTTTCCCATATGTAAAAAAAGATTAATTCACTATTTTGCACTACAAACAGTAATTGTAATTGAGTGCTGTGCTTATGAGTTTCATTTCTGACTTTACTCCCACCAGGTCTGTACACATCTTCTTTGCCTATGACAGATTATTGCTTATCTTCTGACTCCAGTGGTTTTAGTGAAGTTACTATGTTTGCAGTGGCAGAGGATTTGCTTTTTTTCTGAATCATTTATTTCATTTCACAGTTAATGATTATTACTGAGTCAGAAGGAATGCTATAGTTTTATTATGCAAATTCAAATTATCTGTAGATTAACTAATTTACCATAATAGGTAATTGAAGCATCATTTCCAGCATCGACTAGCAATTGATTTCCCAAGGGTACAAAATATTGTAAATCAAAACACTAGATGGTGCTGTTTATAGGTGAGAATTAAATAGAAAGGTAGGTAAAGTAGGGAGGCAGAGAGGGAGGAAAGGAGTAAGGAAGGGAGGGAGGGAGGGAGTAAGGAAGGGAGGAAGGGAGGGAGGAAGGGAGGGAGGAAGGAAGGGAGGAAGGGAGGGAGGAAGGGAGGAAGGAAGGGAGGAAGGAAGGGAGGAAGGAAGGGAGGAAGGAAGGAAGGAAGGAAGGAAGGAAGGAAGGAAGGAAGGAAGGAAGGAAGGAAGG
>PTEX01000090.1:2840053-2863104 GCA_003342815.1 Eudromia elegans | reverse complement strand
AAGGAAGGAAGGAAGGAAGGAAGGAAGGAAGGAAGGAAGGAAGGAAGGAAGGAAGGAAGGAAGGAAGGAAGGAAGGAAGGAAGGAAGGAAGGAAGAGAAAATCCCCAAACTTCATACACTGTGGTATGCAAGAAGTTCCAGCTTCCAGGCAACCAAACCTGAAGCCATTTACCTTAGTTTTTTAGAAGTTTAGTAAAAACGGCACTAGAAATTCATATTGAACACTTATTTCCATTGGTTTGACTGAAACTGTCAGGTAAACACCTAAGCCGAAACTGCAGTTTCTGTCTCCAGGCTATCTTCACTCCAATGAACCATGAGAGCAGAGAGGCACAGTTTGATGAATCTGAGGAACATGAGCCTGTTAGCAGGATCACAGCACTACATGGTGTGATCCTGTTGATTAAGAGCTATCGTCATAGGTCACATATGCAGAACATCAGATTCTGGGATTCTCACTGAAAAGCGAGCTCAAATCTCTGCTTCCTGACAAATGTTCTCTAAAACTGCTCTGTGGCACTCTACTCTTGTTTCTTCCATTTGTCAAAACCTCATATTTTCATATGCTTTTCAGTAATTTTGAGTCTCAAGGAATGTCTCATCACCTGAAGTACTTCACTCTTTCCATAGTTTCACTGACATCCTGGGAGAAGAGCACCACCGAAAAGAAATATAAAGCTGTTCTTTATCTCAGCACTGGCTCTAATACAAGCATGGTAGTACATGTGACAGCATGCAGGCACCTGTACAGTTCAAGCTTACACCTGAATGATGGAAGGCTCCTTGGTATTCCCATGCTGAATTATTGAGTTTTACATAAATCTGCTCCACTGAGCTTTTCAGATTCCATGAGCCTTTTCAGTGACTGAAGAAATTTGTCAGTTCTCTGATTCTGAAAACTGCAAAGGATTATTTTACTGTCTTTTTTAAATTCATCTAAATTCCTGTAAGTAAGAGTGTATTTTATTCTGATGAACTATCTGAAATGATAAAATTATATGTGGAGCAACATACTCTGTTATCAGTTGCAACCCCTCACACACCAACAAAAAACAAACAAACAAAACATAAAAAAGCAAAAAACAAAACCACAGAGAAAATAGTACCTCAGATACAAAATCAATCAGGAAGAGGAAAAGGTACCAATTTTTAAAACCAATACATTTTAGCTTATTTCACTATAGTGAAGAGTAATTGGTGATCATATTACCCGTTATATGCATTTTTAACTCTGTAAAGCACTATACTTGGATAAAAAGTTTAATTACAAGCAAACAATATCTTACCTAGCTATTTTTTTTCTCACACTGTGTGAAACTAACATAATGGGGTTCTTTAGTTCTAAGGGTAATTTCCCATGGAATAAAATAAAATAAAATAAAATAAAATAAAATAAAATAAAATAAAATAAAATAAAATAAAATAAAATAAAATAAAATAAAATAAAATAAAATAANATAAAATAAAATAAAATAAAATAAAATAAAATAAAATAAAATAAAATAAAATAAAATAAAATAAAATAAAATAAAATAAAATAAAATAAAATAAAGCTAGTATTCTTGTTATAAGTCTATGAGTTTTTTTTATGAAATATCTTTTTCCAGTATTACAAGTTTTTAATTTTAATCTGGAAACAGACACTCACAGTTTCCCAAATGAAGAATAATGCTGGCTATGACTTAATATAGTAAAGAAATAGCATTTGCATGTTTAACTTCCTGAAAGTGAGGACAGTGTGTATCTACCTACTCCATTTCATGTGAATTAAGACCAGGAGGAATTAGGATTTAAGGTCACCTAGTCTGTCTTCTTATCTTCACAGGCAACCACACTTCACCAGAGCCTCCTCACTGGTGCTTATTATTTACAGCCGGGGCGGTGAGCCACCAATCCATCTAGACAGAGAAGGATTCTGCCAATTGCAAAGGTGAAAAGCTAGACCAGATGAACCAAAACCCTACAGTCTTTGTCAGCTTGGGAAGAAATCTTCCGAAACAGGAAACTAGCAATCAGCCTACTGTTAGCAACCGTTACTAACCACTTAAGTATTACTCTACCACCTGAGAGAAAGGACTTTTCCTAATACCTAAGTGCAATGATCTGGCCAGCCAGTGTCCCATATTTGTTCAGTGCCTGAGAGAATTAGAGAGAGAGACTTCACAAAACACAGCCGTGATAACAACTAAAAATCCCTCTGAAGCTATTCAAATTTTCAATTGTACTAAACTGAAGCAGACAGCCTACTAAGAATATAGAGAGTAGTACCCCAGCTATGTTCTCTCCCTCAGGTCCATGAAGAAACAGAAAGAAGGAAAGATTTCATTGGCGCATACACTGAAAAACTAGTAGTAGTCACCATGGATAGGTAAGTGCAGAATTTCTATCCATAAAATGGAAAGCAGGAATGCAGCAAAATTTTATCTTGTTGTGTGTTATCAAATATGGTTTTTAGTGACATCAGAGACATCAAGATTCTCTGATAGCATCATATCTCTCTTGCCAGCGATATGAATTCTTTACAATCTACTTAATTCACTTTAAAACAGTCATCAGTGGTAGGGAAGCACTACTGTTTTGTAGAATGAGATTGCCACACACACTTTAGGATCAGAGCACCATACAGCAGTTTAAGAGAGAAGGCCTTTCACCTGGCCTCTGGTCTAACTCTTCCTTTAAGCAATGTTAACAGGCCTTGTGCACTGAGCTTTGAAGAACTCCAAGAATGGAGATCCTGCAGCCTCTCTGGGTTCCTTCTTGAATGTTTAAATACTCTCATGAAAAAATATTGTTCTTTTTATCTAGTTAGAATTTTTCTTTTCAAAACTTTTATCTATTGCCCCTATTCTTTCGCTCCATACCTTCCAGAGGAGTTGTGCTCCTATTGTCATTTTGCCCAACCAAGAAATCTGTCATACAGGAAACAGAGTCCATATTTCTTCAGTCCCAAACACTTGGCCCCACGTCCTTTGTTTAAGTACAAAGGTAACTTCCCCAACAAAAGCTATGGGGAATGAAAGGAAGGAGGAAGCAGCAGTTTAAAAGCTATCAGGAGATACTGTAAAGCACCACTCCTGTATGATTAAGTTGTGGAACTCCTTACTGTTGGAGAAGCTAAAGAGTATGGGGATTAAAAAAGAGCAAAGACAATTTTAGAGAAGACAAATCCTTTGAGCATTACAGACAACAACACATAATTCACCTCCAGTCTAGGAAATTCCTGAATTACAAGTTGTTGGAGACTAGTAGTAGATTAGAGAAAATTTCACTTCTCTATGAATTACCAATTTGGCCATTTCAGAGATGGGCTGCTGGAATGGATAGATTTGGTGTGAATTCAGTATAGCCATTTTTTACCAGCTTTAGGAGGAGAACAATATCCGAGATTTACAATACAGTACTAGGTAGCTGTAGTAACAAATGTGTGTGGGTACAGAATGAGGTGTAATTTTTTACACTGATATCATTTTGCAAACATTCAAATTTTAAGTTCCAGGAAGGCTCTTTATCTCAGGCAGATTTGCATTATTCTTTTCTTCCGTGTTAAAAGATGATTTTTCTTTTAAATGCTGCTGCTATTCATTTGCATGGTATTAACCGTTCTATCTCAGCATGCCACGCTTGTGACATGTCTCTACCTAAAACAACATTCCCATCATGCTTAAATCAAAACAGGTCTTGCCTCAGCTGTTTTTCCAGTTCTTAAGATCTGTTGCTTCATTTGAATTAAAAGTGTAAAAGCAATGTTAAATACGAAAACAAAGTTGTTCCAGTTTGCTGATGTGATAAACAGACAATGACTTCAGGTATCTGAGAAGAAATCATATTAAGCAGTAGATGTTGGCCAGTAGCTAACCCAGAAAGTCAACATAACACAGTGAACAGCTCACGTTCAAACACAGTCATTGTTCAATATTTGATATTCCACATAATTCTTGGTGGGTGAGGAGAAACAAATAAGCAGATTCCAACAGGATTAACATTTTACAGGGATGTTATACTTGACACCTGAAATTGTAGATAGTGAGAACAGGACCACCAATGAGCTTTTGCCATGACAGTATGATTATGGCTTGTAGGCTGAAAGTCTTGTAGGAAAGAGTCCTATATGTTGTTAAAATGACTGATACAACTATCATAAAAACAGATGTGATTTTAGGCCAATAAGTCTTTCTTTCTTGTTTGCCTCTAAATTTGAAAGTTATTTCACCCAGTAGATGATTAGTACTAGAAAATGTTGTTACTTTGTGGTAAATCATGGATATTCAATTTCAAAGATGCAATTAAAAGTGACAATTAAAAAAAATATATATTCTATCATTTTAAAAGTATATATTTTTATTATCCCAAACCAAAAGATTTAATTTGTTTTTTTTAAGAATATTTTTGAGACAACTATAAAAAATGTGGTTTAATTGCTTGCAAGAATTAGTACATTTCTGATTTCTAGAACAAAAACTCTACATTACATATGTTTAACATCTGTTTAAGGAAAAACTGTGGATCTGATGAAACATCACTTTCCTGCAGACAGGTATTTCAGCTCATAATGGATGACATGTTGCATTTGAAATCAAACTCTATCTTTCTGTCAAAGCACTTGACTTCTATCACAGAAGATGGTCAAACAGTAAGAGTTTTGTTACAGGAGGAATCTTCTTGTCAAATACTGAGCCATGACCCAGCAGGTGTACAGCCGGCCTCTGAGTCAATGTACACATGATCTTTTTTCCTTTTTCTCTGTGTATTATGAAAGCAGCAGGGGCAAGGAGGCCGGGAGGGGAAGGAGGATTAGGAAAACAGTTTAATAATTTGAGAACATTCCAATCAAAATGAGAGATAGACTAGCTGGGAAAAAAAATCTGAATTCCATTGAAAATTCCTACTACTGCTTTCCCCATAGCTTCTCCTTCCTTGTTTTGAAACTGATGAATTTGAATCTTGCCTAAGCAAACACCTGCACCCGCTTAGTCACAGGAGAGTTTTTGAGCCAATGCAATCTTCTTCTATTCCAGTCTGACTCTATTCTGAAGAAAAGAACTAGATGAAGCAAAACTGTCAGTTTTATCTCTAAACAGGCCTAAGTATCTTTAGTCATATGAAAGCTATGAAGTACACTAGACCTATGCTGTTTGGGGTGTCCATGATGGAGTATTATTATTCCATCTGGATAACAGGAGATGCAGTTTCAGGAGAAGCCAAATTAAGTAAATTGAATGTCTAGAATTTTCAGCATAAATTATGTAGCAGAGGTTCCATTCTCAGTCACTAAGGCAGGAGTATTCCCTGTTCACAGTGCATGGTATAATGGACTATCTTTTAGAGAACAGAGGTATGTTTGCTAGCATAAAAAATAAAAATAAAAACAAATAAAACAAAGGACTTAACAGATACATAAAGGATAGTTAGAGGTCACCTGCAGATTCCACTATATGTTCAAAATCATTATACGCTCAAAACTTTTTATCATAGCATCTTAAATATCTGTCTATGGACCAGAATATTGTCCAAGACACTATAGAATTCCAGGAGAAAAAAAAATATTTTGCTTATTTTTGTTGCTTTTCTTGTATTTGTGTCTGATTTTCTTTCAGGAAAGCAACTCTTTTGTGTAACTCTCCTCAACTGGGACTGGATCAAAGGATCAAGACATGGGGAGAGTGAGATGGCAGCAAGCTGAGTGACCGGCTCCTGGACTCAGTTGAATACCTTGCAACACTGGCTTTCTGGTAGAATTAGAATCAAACTTTATTGCCTTTATTGGGGAGGGCAAAGCTTTGAGTGAAATGTGAAAAAGAAATGCGGGAATTTCATCTCAGTTGAGGTTTCCTGATGCCCCAAATTGAACAGGGCTCTGGTATTGGGCCACAGTGGATGATGGACGCTATGCACCAATTTATCTTGTTTTTATTCCCATGACCTTCCTTTCCAGCCTGTCTACCCATACACACATCTCCATTGCTTCTGTTTTTCCCTTTCCGTCTGTTTTCTTGTTAAATTTTCTAAAGTGGTTGGAAGGCTTAACTGGCAGTGTTTTTAAACCATAAAAAGTGCATTGGGTCTCCAGAGCCAGATCGGCTGGTGGAAATCAGCCTAATTGCACTAATTCAATTGAAATGCTCCCAAATTTACCTCTATGGAGCATCTGGCCACATGGATTTATAACAACATTCGGATTCTGACTAATCCTGATACTGATTTTGTAAAACTAGCAGTCCAGACAAAATGGCTTGGTTTGAATTTTTGCAAATTACCCCATCTGGGTCCCCCTATTCTCCATTTTGACTGATTTGCCTGGCTTCTTACCAAATCAGTGTTTATTTGCAGTAATCTAATATAATGTTAATTGCTTATTCATTGAAATCTAGTTGGCATTTTCCTGCCTATAGGGATTTGGCAAGGCTGCATCCACGTGTCGTTCCATCTTCAGTTGTCTGTTTTTAATATGCCAGCTGCTTTCCTATCAGCCAATTCCCACCCACCCTGCATTCTTGCTTTTCTTTGCTCTCCCTCTCTCTTTTTTAATTTAGGGATAATTGTGTGGTTGGGTAAGCTCAGAGGGCGATATATTGCCACATCCAAAGACAAGGCAACAAGGGTGGTAGTTTTCATTTATTGCCTCTTCTAGAAGTGGCATAAAGTAATGTACGGCATAAAATAACATGTTGTGGTGGAGGAAAGGGAGATTTTTAAGGCAAAATCTTCATCATTTCAATGTGAGATTTTGCAAAAAAATTAGTGGAACTATCTGGACCTCACATCTGCTTATATGAAGATGAAGTATCCAATTGATCAAAAGCATCAAAAGCTGCCTTAATTGCAGCAAAACAAATCTTACAGGAGATATGCCAGCAAATACAGCAAAGATTTAATTTGTTTCTGAACACTTTGATTTCTTTAGATGAAAGGTAGTACATAGAAATACTACTGTTATGTGCAGTTTGCTAACAGCTGACAAAAATGTGAAGCTTTTAATAAGGATAAAACCCAGCCTTAGTAAACCTCCATGAAGAGCAAAATGCTCTGAAAGATGTCAAAAGATAGTGAAATTATCTCCTTGCCCTAGCACACACTTCAGCCGAGAGTCAGTGGCACACAAACTGTTCATCTGATGTCCCCAGGTCCTCTGTCAAGCGAAAGAATGAATCAGGAAGAGACTGCCTTAAACAGGTCTCAGGCTTGTTGTAGCCCCTCAGTGATGTGAGGTCATACAGAAAACTATGTGTGTGTGTTGGGGGGGGTTGTTGTTGTTGTTTGGTGGGTTTTGTCTCTCTTTTTTTTTTTTTAATTATTTTTACCCTTCTAAAATGACGGAGTTTGTAGATTAAGCTAAAATGCAGATCTAAACAAATTTCTCATTCCTTTCAAAATAGGTCTTTTTTAATGGAATAGAGAAAAAGGAAGTGAGGCATGGAGTTGTAAAAAACTTGCAGACGAGACTTCAAAAAACAATGACAGCTGGGAGGCTGAAGACAAAGCAGAGTGTCCTGTCATGGAAACCAGCATCTGTCTTATGAAAATAATATCCTTAGCTTTGTCAAGAATCACTACCTGTTTCTAAAGATGTTGGCCTCTGTGAGTTGTCTTGAAGTATCCCTGAGCAATATCTCTCATTTATCTTTAACTGAGACAGAAATTACTCCTGTGTCTTAACATAAATTTGACAGGAAGTGATAGCGAGCAAAAGAGAATGGAAAATGTAGAGCAGAAAGAGTATTTCTTCACATTCTTCAATGTGAACACTGATGAAGATAATTATATTTAAATTTGCAACACCAAAGATACTGAGAGGACAAATTTTTAAATCAATTACATTTATTCAGAAATTTCAAAAAATCAAATCATAAAAAATCAAATTGAATTCAGAAAGAGATTATGAACTGTGTCCCTGAAAATGTTACTTTACAATGTTTTTAACAGAACACTGCAGATGTTTTTCTTCTGAAAGGAAAAAGAAAATAAAAGAGGACAAAAAAGGGAATTCTTTAGACTTGGGGATTATATCCTTACAGTGTCTTAACCTATGGCTGATTCTAGATTGACACAAGTTTTCTCTGTCTTCAATCTCCTTTTATGAATAAGTCCAAAATCAGGCTATGAAAGCCAGTTCATCCAGACACAATCTTAGGGATTATTTGGGCCAAGGTACTGTGGTCACAAGAGGTCTTGGATTTTGTATCTACACTTAATCTGTGGAATGTGACAGTAGGATATCACATTGTTCAGGTTCCCTGAGCCTTCATAATTTTTATATTTTATATCTGTGTTACATTTTCTAACCTCCAGCTTTGCATTAAATTTACCTCTCCAGGAGCTTTCTTCAACACTAACAAGAATTTGTCCTTTATTCCATTAATACTAATATTATTCTTTTAGAATTCAGGATGCTAGGGTTGGACTAGCCTTTCTTTTGCATTTATACAACATTTAACACAGTGGGATCGACATGTACAACTCTATGAAGAGTACTGGTTGTCTGTGCTCGTAAGAGCATGCTAACTTTCTTTAGATAACACATTTTCAAACTCTTAATGTCATGCTTTTCCTAGTGTGCTGCAACTTAGTAATTACTTTACAGTAGTTTATCTTTATTCTCAGAAAGAAATAATTGGCTTCAAAGAGTTGTTCTTGCCTGTGGCACATGTCAACAAGAAAACAGTACAAGTAATCACCTTCTGGTAACCATCTTTCTTATTATAATTTCATGATTAAGTTAGGGAAAAATAAAGTAGATAAATCAACGTTAATATTACACCTTGAAACATCTGAACTACTTAAGTTACAATGTTTTTGATTTAAAATGTTAATTTAGACAAAGACACTTGTAGAACTGAATGTTTTCCAGCTTTCCAAGTTCCCAACATCTCCTCACTTTGCCTCTTCAGAGATCATCTCTCTTTCAGTGAAATATGATGGGATGGTATGTAAGATGTACCAGGATGAGATAGCCTAAAGGAAAACTTAAATCTATATACCTCAATGCAATGGGGTAGACTGCAGCTTCAAAGAGAAAATACTTCCCCTGGGGGGGGAGAGCAAAATTGGAGTTGGGTGAGCCTCAAAGGAATAGCAAACTCACAAACCATTGCTTATGTTTGGATTTGGAATTGAATTTGGCTCCAATGGCTCAGATTCTCACCACAGACAGTGAACAGCACCAGCTACAGAGAAAGCAGTAGCTTGAGGGAAGGAGGGAATCAATTTTTTTCAGAAATTAATGTGAACAGTTATAGTATTATAAAACTATTCATATTTAATTTGTTGTTTATTTTTCTAACTTAATAAAATCTCACTCTTGCCCTTGTTTAAATTTTTCCTGAATAACAGATGCCAGCTTTTACCCCTGCCTTTTTCATTCCTACATGTCCAAGGTCTGTTAAGTTCCTACAGATCCATTAAGTTCCACTATACCATACCATACTTGGATTTGGGATGTCCAAGGCGTATGAAGTCCAAGTCTTGAGTACTATTTCTTTCTTCCCAGGGCAGACTAGGAAGGACAAAAGTTGAAAAACCTGTTTTCCATAGGTGTTATATAGTCCCCTAAAGATACTAGTCAAGTAGTGTGAGGCAGAAACAATAGGACACGTCTGCTGGCAAGAAAATCTCTCTCTCTTCTCTGACCCAATCTGGCAATCTTTGTGGTGCTCAGTGGGAGCTCCAAGCATTGGAAGCTGGAGAAATAGGGCCCATTGCACCTGTATGGGCTGTCTCCTGTAGACCTGGTTATGCATTAGGAAAGACAAACAAACACAATCTAAAAAACAAACTAAGAAGCTATTCAAAATGAGATTTTCACACACACACACACACAGAGTAGTTCGTCATTTTTTCCCCATTTACACTGTTTTCTTCAGAAAGATTTGCAAAATCCGTTCTTTTACTTCTGTTTGAGTGATAACAGAGACACCTTTTCCCTGGCTAGTCCTATTTATATTACAGATTGAATGAAATCTGGCAAAAATAGTCTTAAGAAGCAGTAAGAATAAACCTGATTGGGAGCGCATTTCTATTCCATGACCCTTAAAAGTTCAGCTGAACTAACTTTAGAATAAACCTCAAAAATTGTGTCAATTATTCTAAAATTGCAGCATTCCTTTGGAACAAACCCTGTGCGTATGACAATGCAAACAAGAGCACTGTATTTCATGGGTAGAAACAGCATAAAGTGGACCCAAGAAGCGAATGCATTGAGAGCTTGCCAGCGCAGAGAGTGCCGCAACTGCGAAGAGCAGACCTTTGGTCTAGAGAGAAGTAAGAGATATACAGATAATACAGTTAAATGACTTTGTGCCAAACCATGGAGTATAAACAGACATGGTTCTCATGGGTTCTATGGGATCTCCTACCCATCTTCTTCTATGAATGGCCACTGTCAGCTTATTCAGGAGGACACCAACAATGTGTGTATGCTGCAAAGAGACCACCATAATAGTAGAGAAACTTCTGAGAAGGGTCTTCTAAAAATCTTTTCACTGGAGAGCAGAATTCTAGAACAATCACAGGCCTCCCTTTTAGGACTATGAGCAGCTGTATCACAAGCAGCATCACAGCTTGTGCTGCCTGTGGACCAAAGAACTGGTTCCATGTTTTTCAGCATTATTTGAAAATCTAGATTAGCTTCAGTTTTCTGAAATCTCCACTCCCCACAAAGGAAAGCATTAATATCTTCTCTGGAGATCACAGAAAAAACACCACATGACTTGTGGTGTGTTGAACAAAGGGCTACTCTACTCCAGGGCCTGGCACTGAAAGTGTCTGAGAGGTAAGGTTGAGATATGAGTTTAAGAATAGGACAAGCTCACAGTGATATTTTCTGAGAGTTCCTGTGTTTAAGAGACATCTGTCTGTGTGTAGTGGTTATTATCTATTTCCAATGTACTATGGGATAATAAAAAAGGCGATCAAACAAGATGAGGAAATTCACAAGTACTGTGATGGATGCATAGTTATTGATGTCTTACTGTAAAGGAAAAACAACCCTTAATAAATCTGAATTTCAAAAAAAAAAGTTCAATTTTCTGCATTTCATCTTGAAAAGAAAATCGTAAGACACCAGACTGATACTGAGCTTGAAAACTCTTAATGAGGAAGAAACAAAAATCATAGAATCATAGAATTGTTAATGTTGAAAGGGACCTCTAGAGGTCATCTAGTCCAACCCCTCTGCACACAAGGTCACCTAGAGCATGTGGCACAGGGTGGCATCCAAGTAGATTTTGAAGATCTCCAGAGAAGGAGACTCCACCACCTCTTTCTGCAACCTATTCCAGTACTTCAGTACTCTCTTACCCTCACTGTTAAGAAATTTTTCCTTAAGATCCTGTGAAACTTTTGGTGCTTCAGTTTGTGGCCGTTTCTTCTTGTCCTATCGAAAAAAAAAGAGACCGACCTCATCCTCCTTACTCCCTCCCTTAAGGTATTTATATACTCTGATTAGATCCCCTCTCAGTCTTCTCTTCTCCAGGCTGAACAGGCCCAGCTTTCTCAGTGTTTGCTCATAGGGCAGATGTTCCAGGCCTCTGATCATCCTCCTAGCCCTGCACTGGTCTCTCTCCAGCAGCTCCACATCCCTCTTGCACTGAGGATCCCAGAACTGCACACAGTACTTGAGGTGCGGCCTCACCAGGGCTGAGTACAGGGGCAGAATCACCTCCCTCGACCTGCTGGAGACGCTCTGCTTAATGCACCCCAGGATCCCATTGGCCTTCTTGGCCACAAGGGCACACTGCTGTCTCATGGTCAACTTGTCGTCCACCATGACGCCCAGGTCCCTCTCTTCAGGGCTGCTCTCCAGAAGGCCGGTCCCTCGCCTGTACATGTGTCTAGAGTTATTCCTCCTCACGTGCAGAACCCTCCACTTTCCCTTTTTGAATTTTGTAAGATTTCTCACTGCCCCGTTGTCCAGTCTGTCCAGGTACCTCTGGATGGCAGCGCAGCCTTCAGGGCTATCAGCTATTCCTCCCAGGTTTGTATTATCAGCAAACTTGCCAGGGGACACTCCATCTAGGTCATCAATGAATAAGTTGAACAGGACTGGGCCAAGGACTGACCCCTGGGGGACACCGCTAACCACAAGCCTCCACAGGACTCCACACCGCTGATCACTACCCTCTGGGATCTGTCATGCTGCCAGTTCTCAATCCGTCTCACCATCCACTCATCTATCCCACCCCTCTGGAGCTTGCCCAGGAGAATGTTGTGAGAGACGGTGTCAAAAGCCTTTCTGATATCAAGATAGATGACACTCACCACTCTCCCCTCATCTATCCAGCCAGTCGTTCCATCATAGAAGGCTGATTTCCCCTTGGTGAATCTGTGCTGGCTACTCCTGAGCACATTCTTGTCCTCCACATGTTTGGAGACCACATCCAGGATGAGCTGTTCCATAACTTTCCCAGGGATGGTGGTGAGGCTCACTGGACTGTAGTTACCTGGGTCCCCTTTCTTGTCTTTTTGGAAGACTGATAGGACATTGTCTTTCTTCCAATCTTCCGACACCTCCAGAATATTCTCAAGGGCCTTTCGAAGATCATGGTTTAGCAATAACCTTCCCCAGCTCAAGGAACACTCTCACCTGCAGCCTATCAGGACCTGTGGATTTGTGGGTATCAAGATTACCTACGTGTTCTCCAATCCAACCTCATCTTTGTTCCTCAAAGAGATATCTCCCTGGGGCTTGATATTAAAAGATGAATTATTTAATATCTCTGTCATCATCAGTAGAAAAGGAAGAGAGGAAAACAGCAGTGATATTAGTTGTCAGTATATTTCTTTAACAAAGATTACAGCTGTAGAGCAGTGTAGAAAAATCCTACATTGATTTCAGCACATGAGGAAAGGACAAAAAAGGTCAATATCAATTGCTGGGGAAAGAAAATGATGCACAGAACGAAATATATCACAACACGAAATGGAAATGGTGATCTAAACTTCTCCATTTAGTGCCTATTTTGGGCAATAAAAGTGAAAAAAAAAAGCAAATTTGCAAATAAAATATTTTCCTCAAGCACAGAACCGGCACATTTTATATTTAAACAACAGGAATGAGAAAATCTTGACAGCAGACTAAATATTCCTTAGAAAATACAGAAAATACTTAATATCAAAGAGATTGAAAATATATTTTCTTTTTTTATGTTAAAGACCTATTTTCCAATAAAATCTGAGCAGCCTGGATAATATAATTAGTTTGAATGTCAACAAAGTGGAAATATACAGTGTAGTACCAAAGAGCCTGGGAAAACCACAAAGTTAAACATATGCACATATAATTATTTTTATATGAACCTATTCAATGTATAGCAGGTTACATCTGGCAATAATCCTTTTGCTTACAATAAAAAAGAGATCTGGGACTTGAACATCACCTTTTATCTGGCACTGGGACAATGTAATTCACCTTTGGACAATTTTGCAGGAAAAAAAGTCTTCCCTATTGATTTATTTACTGTACTGTGTCCCTGACCGTTCCAGAATACCTGGAACACTAGTCTTCAGTGATCTCTGAAAAAAGAGTCAGGGTCACCCTGCTCTAATCAGTGAATCACAGGATCACAGAACCGTAAAATCATTATGGTTGAAAAAGATCTTTAAGATAATTGAGTCCAAAAGTAAACCCTTCAACACCATACTTGCTAAACTGTGTCCCTCTGTAAGTTCATACCCCTATACTTTATCACTGCACCAGGCAAGTTCATTCGAGAGATTCTACAGCATAGCAGTGGGAGCATCACAGCCTTTATCATGCAGCATCCTGATTGCAAAGCTGTTCACTATCATGTTATTAGTTCATTTTTCTATAAAGGCAATAGCAAATATACACTGAAACATCAGTAAAGGGAATCTTGTGAAGAAAAAAATGAAATGAAAAATCAATATATAATTTTATGCATTCTGTATTAAAGAAAGAAGTAGTAAGTACTATAGTTACTATAGTAGTAAGCAATAAGTAGAAAGTACTGTATTTAGTACTTCTGTATTAAAGAAAATAGTATTTTTACACTGTGTTTCTGGTATCTGTATCTCAACTCCCTTTAGAACAAAGGGACAAATGTGACATTATTTCTAAACAACTAAAATGCAAAAGCACTTAAATAATATGTGGCTTAACAACACAAAAGGAGGAATAATGCATATGATTTGATCCTCTTATTCTAAAGTGTGCTTATGGCCCCAAAGCGGCATTCTGCTAGTCATCCCTAAAGGCAGACTTGCAGATTTGCCAACCCAGTCAGGTTTGCCGTAGCTGAACAGGGTGGCAAGTGCATTTGTGCGTCTTAACCCAGCCTCCGAATATCTAAGGCTACAAATTCTGTTGTGATAGCTGCAAAGGTCACATATCTGAAGAAAAAGAGTCTTCTTTAAATACTTAATAATTTATATATATATATATTTATTATTTACTTCTTTAGCAACTTTTTTGAATTTTCAATTCAAGCGGGATAACCACTCTGCACTGCTAGGCTGAACCACCCTGTACAGAAATGGAAGGAAAGTATAATTTTCCCACAGAGAAGTTCATTGCTTTTTAATGAAGACTCAGATATTTTCTGAACTTGAAGGTTTTAACAACTAGTTCCAGGACATACAATTGTTATGTCTCTTTTTGTTTGCCTTTTTTTTTTTTTTTTTTTCCCACAACCTACGCTGTAAGGAAAGTACTGCTTAGAGACCTTGTTAAAGAAAAAAAAAAAAAGTGATCTAACTGAATACTGGTAAAAACAAGATACCACAGAAAGAGGAAGTTTGGATCTTTCTATGTAGTGTTGTAATACTCTTGTCATATACTTTCTATTTTGAGCATCTCAGACTGGCAGGGGTCCCATAAGGAAGTCACAGAGTTGGTTTGCAAGTATATTTAACACAAGAGCTGCTGCCAATTTCCGTGAATGACTGTATTATAAATGGATGACACTCAAAGTCAGTAAGTGAGGAAAAAATAAAAATAAAATACGAAAAAAATAATCTGAGGTAATAAATTTACTCCTGAGGATAAAATCTGAGCCATTTCCAGAAATTTTGTTTGGTGAAAAAAATATCTAAAATAGTTCAAGAACACATTACTTCTCACTGTGAATTGGGGGAAAAGTGAGTAATGTATGAATGTCCGCTGACATTTCAATAAATGGCCACTGACTTTTCAGGAATGTACCAACTGCCTGTTGAGCAACTATCCATTCTGACTTGCCAGAGCTAGCACTACATGCTCTGTTATGTGCAGTGATGTTTTCCTACTTATTTTTAGGCCTCTGAGACTCAGAATAGAAAGCTGGTGAGTTGTCTGTGCTGTGGGACTGCACTTGCTGCACTGTGAGAGTCCTGAAGCTTCTCCACCCTGCAGTGGGGCGTGCAAGCCCTGAGAGCTGTTTCTGTCAGCATGCATACTTTCTTTTCTACAATTTCTAATGGGAAAAAAAAAAATATAGGATTCCCCATGAAAATGTAACCGCTTACTTTGGGAATTTGGGAACCAAAATCACTCTAAGGATTCTGAGGTGTTTAAATAATAAGTAAATCAGAAATATTGTCATGAATGTATCCTTCTAAGTTTCCAAACACCAACCTCAAAAGCAAAAGCTGATAATATATTTCAATGAACTAGTAAAACCCTTGTCTAGTTTGAATATTTTGACTCTCTGAGAAACTTTGTTTGGAAGAACAGCTTGATACAAAATGTAGTTTGGGGACAAGGAAGGACAAAGAAAAGATTTGGACCCAGAAACTAGGGAACCACTTTGGATATCACTCTTCCCAGGAGCATTTTGTGTCTGGATACTGTCATTCTCCACAGTTTCTCCTTGTGGACTGCACTATCAAGTTTTCTTGATATTTCCTTCATCATAGGACACCTCTGTAACCTCTAGCCTTGCCTAAAAGTTATTTTTGCCAAAGGCAAAAAATATCTCAACTTGTAATCAATTCCTACTCATTACTGGCCATTGTTGAGATGTTTGGGACAACCATTGTAAGAACTAAATTCTCCACTTTGCAGTACCAACACTTTAGTAACAAATATGGTTATGCATTAGAAAGTATAAATATTGGAGGATGGCTTATTTGTCTGCTGCAGACAGACAAATAGATTAGGCCCCAGTT
Organism: Eudromia elegans; assembly: GCA_003342815.1. Classification (NCBI taxonomy): domain Eukaryota; kingdom Metazoa; phylum Chordata; class Aves; order Tinamiformes; family Tinamidae; genus Eudromia; species Eudromia elegans. The sequence continues at coordinate 2,847,006 of PTEX01000090.1, read as the reverse complement.
CAGTATTAGAGGGTGCTGAACAAGAATACTCTAGGTTATTTCAGGAAATATTACTCGTTTGCAAATTTCTGATAGTATTTTGTTAGATGTTCTTTGGAGGTTTGGCATACAGTGCTCTCTGCTCAGTAAGGTATTTACAAGAAAGTTTGGTAAGACACAGGACATTTCTAGAACTCTACAGTTATGTTGAAACTACAATTATTTATCAAAATTGAGTCAACAGAGTAAGTTTCAAAAATATATTACTAAACTATCTTGCTTTTTTTTTCTCTTCACAATATTTTGTTTTACTACTCACTACTACTATAACATAGCAAGTTGCAGACTCTTTCTCATTGCTGTTATGCAATCTCCATTTTATTGATCTAGTTATAAGGAAGTAATATTGGCAATGTTGGTTTTGTTCGAATCAAAATAGCTTCTGTCAAAAATTCCAGCTGATGAGCTAAGAACGTAACTGAGGTAATTTGTAATTACTGATGAACTGGAGTTGTCCTAGATGAAACAGGAAAGGAAATCCCTCTTCCCTGAAATTAGAAATTTAGGTAATGCAAGGTAGATTTAGGTAATTCTATGTAACACACAGTGAAAACAGATCTTCTCAACTCAACCTCATTTAAGAGTCAGAAGAAGAAATAGAGGATTTGTGATGGCACTGAACACAGACACAGCCCAAAATAAAGTGTTTCATTTACAGCTGCTTTGAAGACAGGCAACTGTTAAGGGTGATACTGCTGCCTTCCAAAAATGCTGATTTCTATGAATATCACTATCCTGCAGGAATGACATGTACTTTATGAGTAGACTTGGGTCTTTTTTACTTTTCTGAGTAGCTAAGGAACTGAGTGTGAAAGTCCAAGGCCAGCTTCCCAGTAATGTCATAAAGCACTGAGTTGGGCCAAGTATCTTCCAACAACTTATTCTCTAACACCTTTGCATCTCTAAGATTATTTATGTACTACAGTGGCTATGTTTTAACATGGGTATAACTGAAGGAATTTTCAATATATTAACTCATCTCAAATTGGCAGACCTTGAGGCAAGATCAAAAAGTTCAGTACTGGCTAATTTGCCTGCTTCTTGGAGTACCTTAGTTGTGTGGTAAATTGTTCTTATGTAGACAATGGATTTCCTAAGTCCTACAGAGAACCAGACTTAAAGCAGCCGTTTTGACTTTTGTGATTTTATCATAAGTCTCAAGAGATTTGTTTACTCTGCCTCAGGCCTCAGCTGCTGGCATAAAACACACCACAGGAAAATCACAGCTTCCATTTCAAAGAAAACGTGGCCCTCAGAGTTGGCAGGACTAGTATGAGCACATGATGCTTGAGGAGCCACAGAGGCACTGACCCAAAAAGCACTCTAGGAGCCCAGGTCTTGTCCTCATTTTCAGACTCTCTCCAGGATATATTTAAAATGGTAAAGTTTGTATTCTGTTTTGCAACCACATTTTTCATTTTCCATGGTCCCCCTCAAATTTGCTGCCTAGAATTTCCAAGGCTTGCCACCCAACACTGAAAGTGAAAGCTTGGCAGTAATAGTTAAATAGCTGTGACTCCAGGCTATATGATTTAATACTGCTATTAATTCTAAAAGGAAGACACATCTATTTATTTCTTCTCAACTGATTATTTCTTCAGCCCTTATCCACCGCTTTGGTAATCTGGAAAGAAAACACTCAAGAACCCAAATAAAATGCTAATGTTACGTCAGCATAGCATTAAATTTCATTAAGTTTTTAATTACATCAAATAATTAAAGTTCTCTTGCTCTTCTCCCGCACTTTTCATCAGTAAATCTCAAAGCACTTTACAAAGAAGGTCAGTTTCATTATCTTCTCTTTGAAGGAGAGAAAATGAAGATTTAGGGAGGGGGGAATTGCTCATCATTAGGCTAGTGGCAGAACCTGGGTTACAGTGCTACATTCCAGTTTCTGTCTCTGCTAAAAGATATCATCATCTTCACAACAAAATTACCCACACAAGAGCACATTGTTCCTAAAGAGCACATAGCACATGTACCAATATATATATAAGATCTCAGGACAATATGGAATTAGATCATTCATTTTATTTTTTTGTGTGCATTTTTACTAAGGATGACAGGGTAAGTGTCTATAACACTAAATTGGAAGGTAGAAAACATGACTTCAAATCTCTTTTGGTTCATTAATTAATCTTGAGGGGAAAAGTCTTCATTTTTTAAAGCCCAGTTTTCCTTGATGGTACTTGGAACTTGAATTAATCTATACTTTTCCTTCCTTCCTTCCTCCCTCCCTTCCTTCCTCCCTTCCTTCCTTCCTTCCTCCCTTCCTTCCTCTCTTCCTTCCTCTCTTCCTTCCTCTCTTCCTTCCTTCCTCTCTTCCTTCCTTCCTCTCTTCCTTCCTCTCTTCCTTCCTCTCTTCCTTCCTTCCTCTCTTCCTTCCTCTCTTCCTTCCTCTCTTCCTTCCTTCCTTTCTCCCTCCCTTCCTCCCTTCCTTCCTTCCTCCCTTCCTCCCTTCCTTCCTTCCTTCCTTCCTTCCTTCCTTCTCCAAAGGTTCAGGACAGGTCAAGACTGTCTGCCCTAGCTTCATACAATCCACCTCTCAAAAAAAAAAGACTAAAAAAAGCTCTAAAATGGAGTCTGTTACATGTTAGACTTCACATCAGACACTCTGAGAAATCACAGCATGCAATATTACATACAATACTGCCAGGTGATGGTTTTAAAAAAAAAAAAAAAAGTAGAACGGGAAGGTAAAAGCTGGTATTTTCCCACAGATATTGACATGTGATAATCTATATGATACTTTTATCTCTCATAGATGCTTCTATATGCAGAATTCCCCTTCCTTAAAAGATAAGCAAATCAGAAGGGATAAAGAATATTCAGAAATGTTCTTTTGGTGCTCAAATTCAGCACAATCAAATTCTGAAGTCTTTGAGATCCAACAGATCCTGTGATGAAATAAAAGAGTATCTCTGGTTTGCCAGACTTAAGCATTTCAGGAGCTGCCTATTCTTACTGACAACAGATAAAAGGGAAAGCACTTTTTCAGAATGTCCTTGGTCTTTCTTAATCAAAGATAGGAACATTTGCAATGCCAACAACAAGACTTCCTCACAGTAACAAGACCAGGACTTCCTTACAGTCTTATGAATAAATATTCTTGAGCTGTAAATTTGAAGAAAGGGCAAACCTATTGAGCAGCTTATTGAAAAGTGAATGTCCCCCACTCTGCAGCATGCTATGGGAGCCAGTGGTTGCTGTCTGAACCTCAAGAAAATACCTACACTCACTTGAAATATAAAGAGCCTTCAAGAGATGTAACTGAAAACTCACCTGAAAGGACATTTTTGATTACTAAATCCTCCTTCAAAATTTTATAATTCATATGGAAGTCTCTTTTTGTAAGCAAGCCACAAAGAAGGAGAAGGGAATTCTACTGACTGTCTTGATGTCATTGAGATTGATTCACTGGCCTGTAGATAAAACCATTGTACATTTTGCCAAGTATTCAAGATAGTTCTGGCTTAAGTTGCCTCCAGAGTAGGCAAAACACTGTGAAGCAAAACATTTTTCTTTCTTTGAAGGTTTTTTTTTTGTTTTGGTTTTTTTTTTTTTTTTTAAACAGGATACAGACAATGTGGATTCCTTCAGAGAACCTCACAATTAGATATTGACTGATGGGTTTTGGTTTTTATTCAAAACTAAAACTTTTATATATATACCTACACATGCATACATTCATACATACATATATACATGTATATTTGCATGTGTGTCTATGTATGTACGTATATGCATATATATGTGTGGGGGTTTTTATATATACATATGTATAGAAGAACTCTTTTCATTAATGGAATGTTTCTTTTTAAAGAAGTATTTTGATTAGAGTTTAGATTTTCATCCAAATGTGAACATAATAAAAAAAAACCAAAAACTTTATTCTTTCATTTTTTTTTAAAAAAAAAAGATTATTAAAAAAAAAAAAGTCCTGACAATTTTCAGTAGTATTTATTTTTCTTTCTCTTTTTGAAACTTGTTGCCTGTAACATTATTTTTATTCAAAGGCTGTTTAAACAGCCCTATCCTCTATAGCTTTTAAGGACTGATTTTTAGGCAGTGTGTCTAATGAACATACCTCTCATAATTTTTAAAATTTATTTTAACACTTTTTTGTGAAATATATTTTAACAAATATACTGCTCATATGTGTCTTGCTTAGAAAATGATTAAGTGGTGCCTGTTCGGACTGAACTCTTCACAGGCAGTAAATCATAAATCTCCTCTCACAGATATTTTCTTTTATTTCTTTACATTTTCCTTTAACTTATTTTATTTTCAAAAGCCATTGTATCTATTTTTAAATACCAAGGCTGGGTTGTTGTTGTTGTTTTACTTACTAGCAATGGCTAGAATATTAGGAATTTGCAGTAAGAACATGCCCTGGAACTGTTGCCTAAAATATAAGAGAGAGATGGTAAGAGAAACAGGTATTTGTAACATTTTCGTCTGTATAGAGAGACAGAATATTCCATATATACTCATACAACTATTTTCTTAAAGGGAAATTTGTTTCTTTCATCATTTTATGTAAATGTGATGACATTATTAGTAGTATTTTTTAACTAAGTTGTTGGCCAAAGAGATACATAGAGTAGTTCTGGATTCACTGTAACTTTTCTGCATGTTAAAGCACTTACAAGTAGGCTCTACTGTTGATTGTTTAGGTGATCGTTATATTTCAATGAAACTCTAAAGGCAAATCAGAAAAGAAGCCAATATTTGAAGTAGAGTGATGCAAAGAAGAGCTAATTAAGAGTCTCAAGAACTAATAATATGATCACTGGTCTTCTACATGGACAGATTATTTCACTTTCCTCTGTCGTCTTCATTAAATGTTCATATTTAAGAATAACACACTCACACACAAATATAAATAAATATATATATATATATATATACACACACACACATACAGAGAGAGAGAGGAGATTTTTTCACCTTTGCTTGAAAGAAAATGTCCAAAGTCCTACTATACCATGGGAGCAAGTAATTTCTCTCCAAAGCACAGGTAAACAACAGGAAAGGCAAAAGAGAAAGGGAAAGAGAAGGAAAAATTCCTTCTGACTATTTCAGAATTCAGTATGAGGATGGGAGATCTATTCTGCTTAGCTAGCCCTTATCCATATGCATGGCATGCTGGTTATATACATTGGTAAAGGGGATTTTTCAGGTTTTCTGGATATAGATGCAAATTAAAGTTTGCTTACAGTAGGCACGATTTTATGTTTCAACAAGACTGTTATTAAGAAAAGCCTACTGCAAATCCAAAGTCTAATTCCAGATATGTATGGCAACATAGGGGAAACATCAAACAAAACAGCTTTGTGCTAGTGAACAGGTAATCTCTCTAGAATTTCTGTGTTCTTGAGCTCCATTTTGTCTGTGTGGAAATATATTTTGATGTTATTCTTGACTGCATCCTTCAATGAACCTCCTCCTCATTTCTAACAAGTGTGAAGCAGAACACACACTGCCTGAAGGACCAATCCAAAAAAAAGACTCAATAAAACTATCTTGGGGGGAAAAAAAAAAAAGAAAAAAACAACAGAAGTACAAAGTTTCAATGTGATTTCAATGATACTCCAATGTTTTTGGAGAAAAGCCTTCTTCTGAAGAAAAATGCTCAAAACTGACATATAAATGTTTTGACCAAGATATTTGTTATACTCTTGTTTACTGAGCCAAAGTCTGACAGTTTATCTTTTAGATCAAATTGCACCCACATAACATCAAACCAAGTAAGTGAGGCAACAGAAAACTCAACCCAATCTGAGACAAAAGCATTTTAGAACTGGAATTAGACAAGATGCAAGGAGTTGTCTCACAAAACAAAAGACTGTATGTATTACAAATATTACTTATTAATAATAACTAAACTACTTCAGACTCATGTTTCCTCCTGCTGAAATCAAAGACAAGATTGTCATCAGCTGGCACTGAACAAAAGAAGACTCTGAAGGTCAGACTCAGCATACCTCTGATATACATGGTAACAAAGCTTAAATAAAAAGTTCATAAGATCAAGGTGTCTTTGTGCTTTCCTTCTGTGAGTCAGAAAAAGACCTACATCTTTTAGAGTTTGGTACTAAGACAAAAAACAGGTAAGTCTAGCAAAATTATTACTAAATTTGCCTAGTTTTTATGGCAAAGAAATTCTGAGAAGTTGTTTTCGCTATATCCTTTTCTGATGTTGCCACAGAAGGTGTCCTATGTCATATTAACATAAATCGTCACTTCACTTGAATCTGTTTTTAATACTTTCCATATTATCCAATACAATCACATCTTTGTGTTACTGAGTAAACAATAGATTCCAACTGTCCTTCCATTTATAATAATTTAATACTAACATCAATTTCTGTGCACTGTAAATATCCAGTTACATATACATGGAAGTAACAAATGCAAATAATGCAAAATATTTAAGAAATAGAATCCAACCAAACCAATTCTTAAATAAAACACTTGTTTGTGCTTTCACCATAAAAAACTGTAAGGAATTTTTTTTTTTTTTTTTCAGAATTTCATTCAGAAAATGCATACTTTGCAAAATACTCCTGCAAACTGCAGTGAAAGTCACACATTCTGAAAGCCAATGCCCTCCTGTGGTCCCTGGTACATGTCATGTGGCACTTCTACTCACACTTGATCACACTTGATCAACCACTACCTGAGCAAAGAGATAGTCCCTAAACAGAGTGTGGAAGGAGAAGCGAAAAGGAAGAGGGGAAGGAGAAGTGGAAGGGGAAAAGGGAAGCGAAAAGGAAAAGGGGAAGGGTAATGGGGAAGTGAAAAGGGAAGAGGAAGGAGAAGGGAAAAGAAAAATGAAAAGAGGAAAGGAAAAGTAAAAGGGGAAGGGGAAGAGAAGAGGAAGAGGAGGGGGAGGGGAAGGGAAGAGGAGA
>PTEX01000090.1:2823874-2839778 GCA_003342815.1 Eudromia elegans | reverse complement strand
GAGAGGAGAGGAGAGGAGAGGAGAGGAGAAGAGAGGAGAGGAGAGGAGAGGAGAGGAGAGGAGGAGGGAGGGGAGTTCAAAATCAACCTTTTAAATTAGTGCAGCATGAAGGCCAAACACTTCCTAACCCACCTCCCCTCTGTTAAACACAGGACAACATGGTCCACAGGACGATGTTCAGATCTTACAATAGACTTGTATGATGATCCTAGATATCTGTCCCATTGCCCTGCATCACTTTACCATCACACTGCCCCTTCTTGTTCCCTTGAACTGAGAGCACTTTGAAGTGAACCATTCCCAGATACTTTTAAGGCTCTGGCTGCACGGTTAGCTTCTGCAATCTGTAAAAAATGTTCTAAGGAAAGAAGACATTTTTAAGATTATGGTACTGTCATTCAGCATATTCAATGATTTGTTATGGTTGTATTATTGTTATCCTCCAGTAACAGCATTTATCCTCACAGCAGCAATTATAAAGTTAAATTGTAACAAATCTGTTCAATCTCAGACTATGAAAAGTCCAAATCTACACTCCTCCTCACAAACCTCAATCCTGGACCCATCTTGCAATGTCCAAAATAAAAGTCAAACATTTGCAAAGATGACACAGTTCTTGAGAACAAGATTGTTTTGGGTTCATTTTTCCTATTTTAAATGAAAAAATAAATCAATCTTTCTCAGGACATCTTCTTAAGTTAAATGTTTATGAACTCACATTTCAGTGAGCAATTCACAGGCTACTGAAGTTCAGGTTTCACAGGGATTCATAGGGATTTCCAAAGCATGTAAGGATCAGCACATGGTTCTGAAAGCACAGTGTTGGCCATAAAAAAAAGAAGAAATTTAAGTGCTGCTCTCTTCGCACATCAAGAAGGATATAAATAAATAAATAAATAAATAAATAAATAAATGTTTTTAGATAATGAAGACATCTATGGTGGAACCATGCATCTGGGGCCAATTGTCTAAAGAATAACATCAGTGAATACCCCTTTTATTGCTTTGGCCACTCTGCAGTCCATGCTACCCCACATTCAGGACAGCAGGAGATGCACTGGTAGAGTCAGCAGAGGCCTCTCTGTATATTTGGATCTTAGCTGTAATTGGCACCACAGAGGGGTTGGCATATCATACTGTCAGGGAGAAAAAGCTCTGCAATCAATGTTCAGGTTTTATTGAGTGCTGTGGGTATAACAAACTCCTTGTTACTGAAGTTACTGAAGATGATTAGTCACAAAATCTTGTTGAGAGGGACAAAATACAGCAGTGAATTAATAGAGGAACATTGTCTCAACAGGGCTAGAGGATCAGCCCTTTTTCACGCATGAGTCATCTCAAGTGAAATTGGAGTAGTACTGGAAAGCAGCGTGGCAGGCACTCAGTGCAAAGCAGAGAACAGGGCAGCAGAAAGGGAAGAGAGCATAGCAACTAATGAAACTGGAGAGGGATTTTATTTCTGCAGAATCGCCCAACCTTAGGTTAGTCAAAAGCGGTAAGCAGAATGCCTGGACAGATGCAGAGAGGCTTTAGAGGGATCTTAAATGACCACACGTGGTGCAGAGCATGACTTTAGTGACTCACTCAACACAAAGCATCTACTGCGGTGTTGTGTACCCTGCGCCCTGTGCCAGGGTGCTGATTCAGGGCTGACTCACACAGAAGACAGCCCCCTCCTGAGTCACCATCACCAAATATTTTCCTTCAAGGCTTCCCAAAGCTACATGGGACCTATTTCCCTGGGAAAACCAACATCACAACCTGAACCTGCATGCTCTTCTACTCAAGTGGGAGGGCTGTTTCTTCAAGTAATCTTTCAGAATAAAATATTCTTGCTGTGCAAGTGACTAAAACATCACATAAGAACTTTCTGTTTTGTGGATGAAATACCTACGGTATCTTATCCTGCAAGTATGTTATAGTCAGCAAAATATTTAGAAAGAAAAAGGATTTTCTACAGAAAATGAAGAGTTGTACTAGCCCTGTATGGCAGTGAGGATATAATTCCCTTGATATTGCCATCTACTTGGAGTTACTTGTGCAAAGGCTGTTTGTAAGAATGTTTCAGTAACATTGAAATATTTTTAAAATTTCTGCTAGACATAGCAATAATTTCCTGTCTATGCTTAAAACCAGTCTTGTCTGGTCAAACTGGAAGTGGAGTTCTTATCTCTCAATATAGTACTCATTCCAGTTTATCATAAATTTAATTTGTTAATATGCAAAGCAGAGGACCTAAAGGCAATTTCTGAATATACATGTATGTGCTTGTATACATACAGGCATATAGAAAAACACACACACAATCCAAAATGGAATCTAGCAGCCCATTTATTGTCTCTTGAAACAGTTATTTGGTCTAGAGTTAAAAGCATTTGCATTGAAAGAGGCCAAATATATAAGCGTGAAGTATAAAGTATGTATATATAAGTAGAAAGTTTAAATAGAAAGAAAATAATATTATCTGAGCATAATTTGAAGGCACTAAGATCATTCATTCACTTGCACCAAACGTGGCATCAGTATTATGTACAATTATAGTCAGGAGATATTAATCTGCAGAAAGGAATAACAATATATTAGCATATAGGTAGCTTTATTTCAAATAACTTTACAGGCTATATGAGGAGGAAGGCCAGTGGAAATCAGCTTTCTAATTCAGAGCCTAAAATAATGTGAACTGTATTAGTCTATAAGAAAGAAAAAAATATCCAACAAACAACTGCAATCCATACAATCATGAAAGACAGACATAAGGATTCAGGTCTCCAGTTTGACCACAGAACATTAGATTAAGTCAACAGATAACAGAAAAAAAACCTGAATTACACAAAGCTTACCATGTTTGCTTACTGGCAAACAGTGGCAATTCTTGGTGCAAGGCCAATTTGTAGCTTCCCTAGGGTGGGGTTTTTTTTGTTTTTTGTTTGTTTGTTTTTTGGTTTTTTTTTTTTTATTATTATTATCAGTCCAAAGAATACTTCAATAAATGCAAGAAGAACCTGGCAGGTAGTAGTCGTAGCTTTTAATGCTGCTCATACTGCAGAGCAGAAGGTAACTGTTTTCTTCATGAAAAAAAAATTCTCAACAGCTCATATCTGCCTGCCCACGTTGTGGGGCAAGAGCTGCCTGTGCTGCACTGAGGGTTAGCTGGGAACGTGAGGCTCTGTGGGGTGTTACCAAGCCTAACCTGCTGCAGGAGTACCAGGGATGTTGACAGCAGCTCCCAGTTGCTGTGCTCAGCTTGTGGACTGGACTGGATTGGACTGGGAGCTATGCATCTGTAAGGCAATGCATAGCAAGCCACAGGCAGAAGGAGGGCCTTGGTTGGAAATCACTGGCGTGGATGGCATGGAAGAGCAGCACCCACCTGTAGGACTGGGCAGAAGCAATGGAAAAACACCATGCCATGGAGGTTGGCTACCATTAGGCTACTAGCAGACATCAGCAGCCTGCATCTCAACAGCCCTCACGCACCACTGCCACTTTCCTGGGCCATTTCCAAGCGAAACCAAGCGCCTTGGAAGCGTAGGAAGTGATGGCAGTGAGTCAGTTGCAGTGGGAGGTTCATTTCCCCATGAATCAGTGCTGGAGATGTGAGACGTCTAGGTCTGACCTACCCATGGTGGAGAAGTTAAACCACTTGTGGTCAATTAGGAACCATGTGCCTTATTTTCAGCCTGGAGCTCTGGCTCAACTCCAGGACAAGTCATCTTCACACCTATTGCCTGCCTAAAGCACTGATGTCTTTTCTCTCTCATTTCTCTGTCCTGAAGCACTTCCCAGTGCTGGGATTCTAGCCACAGATGTAAATGCAAGGGTGTAGTCTTGATTTATGCCAGTAATATATACTGCACTAAAACAGCTGCACTAAAACAGCTACAACAAAGAGAAATTGAAAGGATGTTCAAAATACAAGAGGTTCTTTCTATTCTTTCATAGCTATTATGAGGAGACAAGGTTGCTTTCTTTTGTCGTTCTTGTTGCTTTGTTTATGTCGGGGTTTTTTTCTGTTTGTTTTTCTGGATATTCCTGAATGAGAAAGATGATCTTGAAGTCAGTGCGCCACCAAACTCATGTGGATATTGAGAAATAAAGGAATCCCATAATTATAGCACAGGTTGTGTTTCTATATTTGGAGCTCCTCCTAGTTCTGACACAGAAACTGAAATGGCATTCAGCAGGTTATTTAGTTATGACTGATTTGGAGCCTTGGAGCAGTAAAACACAGAAGGTGGAAAAGTATATGAATCGTAAGAGATTTTAACAAAATATTATATTTGCTAAAAAAAAAAAGCTATATGCAATGAGTACTTATACCTTTCTTCATTATTGCAGTATGACATTTTCCTTAAGCTGGGTTAAACAGACACATTTAACATAGACCTGTTTATGCTATTTGAGATGGTGCATGTAAAACAGAGAAGGGATGTACATCTCCTAATTTTTTCCATCCAAGTCAGCTGGTGAAGCCTTTCTAATTATCTGCCATGTGGAATTCACATCCTTTGCCTGGACTGGTTCTACTTTAAAACTCAGTTCAACAATGCAGCTCCAGGGTGAAAATGCTGTGGTCAACTCATATTAACAGAGTTTGTTGGGAGCACAATATCTTAGGTCAGTACATGCTCCTCTGTTTTGGTTGATAAGCCAGGAGAAGTCAAAACAACTTGGGGCAGAAAAGCCAAGAAATCAGGGATCACAGGCAGAACAGAACGTAAATTCTGAGTAGAGCTTCATAATGATTTAAAAATAAATTGTGAAATAAACTTAGGAATATCTACCTCTTACTTGTACAAATTCAAATTCAGAAGGTATTTTTATTATTTTTTGTGTTTATGCTATTCTATAGGTGTTCCACAGACTTCTGGAACAGAGGTTGAGAGGGACTTTCATAACCAAGCTCATCTGAGGGAGAATCAAGCATAACTTTGCAGTTATCTTAAACATAAAACTAGGCTATATACACATAGTATTTGAAGTTTTACAGGTACACAGAACAGTGGAGTTCTGTTTATTTGGTTCCTCTGATATGTTTCTGAAAACAGCAATCTGTTAGTGCCATTTATACAGATGACACTGATTTCAGGAAAAGAGAGCATCTCTGCAACCCAGAATTCAAGTATAAACTTAACACAACCACCACATATTGCCTGGAGAAGAAATTATAGCTCCAACACTTCCGTAGTTCATGGTGCACTGATATACATTTTTCTTGTCCCACTCCCCTGTCATTGGACCTGTGATTAGTAAGAGCAAATGGTAGAAACCCAACAGCATCTCCAATAACAAGAACAGGACAACTAAAATTTTACATTGCTTACTTTTGTCATATGGAATGTTTTGGGATCCTATTCTCCACTAGAGACATATCTCAATAGTATCATAAAGTAGCTATCAGCTTGGCTTAATATTTTTCTTTTTTTTCAAATGAGACAGGAGCTTAATAATAAAATATATGCTTTCCCAAGCATACATGACCTGTGAAATAATAGTTATGTCTACTCAATAATCATGATAGTATAAAACACTTCCTTAGTTTCTAGACACCAAAACTTCACTTTTTTTCAGTCTACAGTCCACACCATCCTAAACTGTACTATGTTCTAATGGTGGTATTTTACAGCTGTAAGGCATAGCTTTAAACGTCCGGCACAGTAGATATATTGTGCAGAATGCTTTTTATCATCTTATAATAATTGTACTACCTGCTGTTAAAAAAAAAGAAGTCCACTCTAAAACATTACGGAGGAAAAAGAGAAGGAAAAATCAAAGACACTATTCACATCCCAAATCACTTTATAATAAGGTTTCTATCAAATTAATTGTCTAGTGATACTTTTAAGTGGTCTAGGCTACTAGTGAAAAATGTGCTTCCAACTAACAGCCATTCCCAGGCTAATTTGGACAGTATCTGGTTCAATGCATATGGCTGCATCCAGGCTATAACTAAGTCACTGTCCTCCTAAGCTGAAGAGAACTGACACCCCTAAATCTGTAGTTAAAACATGAGAGCAAGTCACACAAGGAGCTTACATCTTCCAAAAGATCTATCATTACTGTGAATAAATCTGCCTATATCCTTCAGGGGACAGCTAAATTAGGCTTAAGGGAGAAATAAAGTTCTTCTTGGAATGCACAGGTATAAATATTCTATAAGAGAAAGGAGTGAACAATTTTCCCTTTGGATTGCCCTAGACACTCAAGAGCTCATGATGCTAGCTTAAATTCCCTCCTTCCAAGAATCTTCATCAAGCTGCATTTTACAAGCATTTGGAATGCTTGTCTTGTTTTGAAGACCTTTCCAGAACTTCACTATTTGGGTGGTTAGAAAATTTCTCTCAAATTCCAGTCTAAAATTATTCATCGCCAATTTACATCTATTTGATGTGGAGCCAGTATTATTTTAAAATATTTCCCCCCTTTCCTGATGTGCAGCCAACTTTCTTATATATATAAGAAAAAGCTAATATATCAGCTTTATTTAGCTGACTGAAAAAGCCACACTTTCTAATTTGTGTTCTAACATAGATACTTGATTTCCATCATAATTCTGTCAGTCTTGCATACATGTGCTTAATCTCATATTTTATCTCGAGGACACAAGACTACTAATCTGCAAGATCCAGGCCCTTACCAATGCCTTATATAAGGATATTAATTATCCACTTCTATACAAATATTTCACTCAGTTTATCATTGCTGGAGTCACACTCACTTTGCCTTTGATTACATTACTTGATTGGAGCAGGCCTCTCACTGGGCACATAGTTCTCTTTCTCGATTTTATCGCCAAAGACAAGACTTCTGAGAACCCAATTATAGATGCATACAACCACACCTAACCACTCAAGATTAAAGAATTGCCCCAAATTAGGCAAATTGATAACTTTTGGCATCTTAGACTTGTGCCATGTCTGTTATAGGAAAACAAAATGAAACAAAGCAAACAAATCAGAAAAAGACTTGCAAGTTGTTTGCCTGTTTTAACAGTAGAAATGAAGAGGGAAGGAAGGAATAGATAAGTGATAGACTTTTCTGAAAACTTGTCTATGATTTAAATTTTGAGGAAACCGAGAAACTTATTCAGGCCAATGCTCTCTGAAATCCTCAGTTCAGTTAAGTACAAAACTCTCAACTGTTGGTAGTCTGAAGTTTCACAATCAAGGGATTTTCCTGTTAGATTTTGATTGTCTCTTGCACGAATTGTGTTCCAGACACTGCCTAAGGTGTGAGCCATCTCAGAAGGCAGCAAAATTTCAACATTAAGACTTGAAAATGACCAGTCAAAAATTTCAACCAAAATTCCTGTTTTTTAAGAATGTTCTGTCTGAAATCAGGCTTCATAAATTTAAGTTCCCTGAGATAGTGATAGGTATGCCAGTAAACAGTGGAGGAAAGAGATGAACTTTGAAATGCTATAAAGTTATTTTGGATGAACACCATCTTCACCTACCTTCTCCTCTACTCAATAATGTGCTAAATCTCTCTTTCCCTAAAAATCAGTTCTACTTATTTTGATTGAAGTTTAAGAGATTTTGTGATTTTTTTGGAGGGGAACCACTTATTGATACTCAGTCCTCTTCCATGTCCTTTTCCTTCCCAGAAAATTTCACTGATACTCAGAGGCAACTGAATAGGAAAATAAATTTACTGTTAAGTAAGGTATCTCTGAAGATGAGGAATAGCTGTGTCCTGAGAAAGATTTATATCTTTCTGAGGAGAAAAATTTTTAAGCAAACCTTTACATAGAAAAATATCATACATGAGCTCTAGAATACATTCTTCAGTATCTTGCAGAAATGTAAGTTATCTTTATACTTCAGAGGCACAGGAAAAGGAACACAAGTGAGTTTCAAGCTCCCTTCTCTCTGTAGCCTGCAAAGAGACAACCTGGGATCAGCATCAACAAGTGAAAGACATTTTTCCACGCTTGGTTTTGCATTGCCACATTGGGCAGCCTGCAGTGCCTGACCTAATAGACTGGTAGGCTCTTTCCAGTGTACATGTGCAAGAAATAGACATGACAGAGAGACATGACAGAGAGACATGACCTGTCTCTTTACCTGACTCAGAAGCTCACTGATGATCTCAGCAACACATAAAGTAAGCGCAGATATCATGGTTAAGCAGAAACAGTATACAATGCTTTACGGATTAATTACTTAAGTTAGATTTTAAGCAAAGTTAGTTCCACTATATCTATTTAATTCTATTATATCTATTTATTCAGTACCATTGCCAACAATCTTGACACACCAGCAAAGCAGCTTTTACAAAAAGGAGTCTTCCTCCCTAAGAAGAGAAGGGCAGGAGGGACAGTTGGCTCCTTCTGTGGTATTTGACCCTCCCTTGAGGCCTCCTATTCTTTGGCTTTTTCTTGTTGTTCTTGATAACATAATAGGCAGTCCAACATAAGAAGCGGGGGTTCACACCAGTTTGTGTCTTTCCAGTTTAAGTTATTACACAAAATACATTTTTGGCCTTTAAGTTACTTATAAATTGCCTCCAAGGGCCGGCATGTTCTCTAGCCCAGAATTTGCTTGAGGGAGGTATTAGAATGAAAACCTATGACCCTCTTAGGCAAAGATAAAAAATTCTGCAGAGGTTCCTCCCTTCAGGCAGCATTTTGACTCTGTTCTGCAAGTTCTGTAGAAGAGTTCATGTTGGCCAGAACACTGCAGTAGTAGGTGCCTGAATAAATAATATTCTTCTCTTCTGGAAACTGCAGCAAGGTGACAAATGCTATTCAGCAAATATCTTGAAACATGGAGGAAGGGTAATTTATTTAATCAGTTCCTTCCCTCTAGGAACTTTGTAGTCTGGAATTAGTAAGCTAAACAAGAGTGTGCCACAAGTTTAGGCAGAAAGAGAGTTATAGGAAAAATTCATTATCAAATACTGATTAAAAAATGAGTACAGGTGAACAAGATGCCAGAGCAGGAAGACTGAGCTGAAATCTACTGACTGCGAATTTATGAAATAAATATGCTGGTCTTTTCCTTCAAGTTGCCATGTTTTGTGAGGAAAACGTTCAACCAGAACATTGGAGATGAAGACAGGAATTTTTTTTTCTTTTTTGGGGGAATACTGAGCACCCGACCACACACAAGACAAAAGGGCCTCTGTGCTCAGCCGAACAAGTCTATAAATTAGTAACTCATGCATTTTCTAATAAGTCATTCTCAAAAAGATATTTGGCAACACAAATCTTTGGCAGATGCTGAAGATTGCAGCTGTTGTGCTCTAGATGTTCCTTACCCAGAATTTGCACTATTCTGTCTGTATTTTTTCAGTTTTTAGCCATCCTTAGCATTGTAATTCTTTCTTACTTACCTTGTGGAAAAAGATACTACGTTCCATCTTCTGCAGTTTCTACATACTTTTAAGGTTGCTTTGATCAATAATTTCTGGAATCAGTCCTTCTGAAACTCTGTGACAGAATGGCAATTCTGAATAAGAGATGCTCAATTACAGCCTCACTCAATTAGAAGCAATTTTCTCCAAATGTGCATCTATTCTACATTCATTTTCAATGAGCTTTCACTATTATGCAAATGATGAGAGGGAAACCTATTTCTTAAGCAGAATCAAAAAATATGAAACTTTTTTTTTCTCAAGAAAAGCTCACTTTCTGACTGGCAAAGTAACTTTAAAACAGCTCTTCCTCATCCTGATTATACCTGTCAAAGTCAATACAGATATGCCTTTTATTTTTTTCACACAGAAGAAGCAATGATAGCATACAAAATGCAGCTTTCATACCCTAATGCTGTTAAATTACCTGTACATTGCTACTGTAAAATACCCATCATTGTATTGTTGCTCATTCTTGAACTGAGAGAGAACAAAGCACAGATAGACCAAGTCACTTACTTGGAAACATAGAAAATAGGAATTGAAACCAGGCTGCTCTTTCTCACTGTCTCCCTAGAAGCCACTGCTCACCTAGAATAACCTACAGTGCAATGACAAACCTAAGGAAGTAAACCAAGTGTTTGGCTGGCCATAGATGAATAGTTAACACCCACCAGGACTGAGACAATCCAAATTTGCATAATTCTCTTGAAACCAACAACAGTCTGCCCATGCTCGCACTGCCCCTCACTGTTTCCACCTATTCTCTCTGTGTTTACTAGTAAATGCACACAACAGTTGTCTTTCTAGAAACTCCTGGGCAAAATCTTCAGCCAAATGGGATCTGCTCCATGTAGTCACGGCCAGTTTCTGCGCAACATGTTACCCCCTCCAACTGAACAGCAAGTGAGGAAGTCTCTGCAGAACTGGTTTGTTTCTCCCTTAAGCTATTGTAATATCTGAACATCAGAGGAAATGTGTCCTAGAAAAAGTTTTTCTTTTTTTTTTTTTTTTTTTTGATCCACCTTTGGAATTAGGCTGAGGGACAACAGAAGAAATATCAGAGATGTGCAAGCAGCTTCTACCAGCTCTGAGCATTGGAGTATGTTAACTTTGCTGTTGGGCCTTAAACACTAAAGACAGGACAGATTTAGTGATAGTATAAGGCTTTCTATGCCATTCCATGAACATAGCATAAGTCTCTTCAAACTTAAGTATTTTGTGTGTCCTTAAAACAACTAGGGACATTGAATTTAAGTGTTTTCTTAGGTACGGTACTAGGAATGAATGGACATTAATGCCATTATTTCCTTGCAAGTCCCCACAAGCAGTCAGCACAGTAACATCTGAATGCTCTATAAACCTCCTCTGTTAGCTTGCGACTGCAGAAAGAATTTGGTATTTTTCCATTACTAGCTCACAATATTTATTATCTCCTCTTTTATGCCATGTTCCAATTTAAAGGTTGTAGTACTTAAGATCACTGTGTGCTGTCAGGAGAGGTTCTATTTATATATCTGTCAGTATCTAAATGTGAGTTTTGTTTTTATGGTTGCACAATGCTTCAATTACTGTACCTAACATGACCGCATCTTTGTTAAAAGAAGATGTTGCAATCCCTTTTTAGCTCCAGTTTAAGAGTGTCAGGACACTCCTCTGGAAGAGCTGTGTTTCCTATACATAGTTGGCTATCTGCCTAAGACCAGTTCTAGGTTCTTTGTTCCAGATTTTTTTTTTTAGCTTTGCTTTCTTTTCTCTCAAAGGTGGTTTCAAGTGCCTGGATTTGCATTCTTGTGTTCTCAAATTTTTTTGCCCCTTAAGTAAGCTCAATGTATTCTGGTTAGCTTTCCTGAACTCCCCCTCTTACTTTCTACTTGCCTGTACCAAACATGAGCAAGAGAAATTCACACTCCCATTATTTTCTTCTGGCAAGTTGCACAGTGCTGGCTTACGCGAGCGGACCATCTGTTCCAGTACCTGGTCTCAAACAGTGACTGTCAGCAGGTTCCTGGGAGAAAAGTAAAAGTAGGAGCTGTAAAAGTAAGTAAGTAGGGGTAGTCTGATCACATGGAAAATACCCCATTAATTTCTGTAAGTTAGATATTCCCTGCATATGAGGACGAATAGTCCTTCAGAAAGTTAAGATTTTTTTTGTTTGGCCTATTTTAAAATACCAACTGTGTATTTGTGTATATTCTTTTTATGCCTATATTTTTTTTCCTAAGAATATATTTAAAGCTCTTATCCTCAATTATACCATATAGAAATAGAGAGACTATTTGCAACACTGATTTAGTTTCCTTTCAACTTTTAACAACTGCCTCCTTACCCCCAGCAAAATAAAATGCCCTATGGGCTCTATGAAATATCTATGATCTTTTCATCCCTCAAATGTGCACCATATTTATCATATACTTTCAAGCAAGTATATTATTTTTGTTTTTGTTTTGAATAGAACAGGTAATAGCCAATTATTTTTTAATTGCTAAGGAGCCATCTGTCACTTCTCTTTTTATGTATCTTTAAATTATGATTCCTGAGTAGCAGTAGCAACTTAAAATTCTGTAAAATAAATGCTCTTCATTTTTTCAAAGTGCCTTGTTTCAGAAGACCCTCTTCTATCCTGCTGCTTGTTTATTTTTTTGTTTTTAATAAAAAAAGTGTTGCTCTTGGAAAAAGAGATTTGTTTATCACAAAACTTCAATTACTTTGTTGGTGTTCTTGAAACATTTAGAAAGACAAAATATTCCTTCAAATTTTAATGCAATTAAAAGGATTATTCTAATGCTTCTAGCAAGAATAGGGCACATTTAAAAATATTTTAGAGTTGTTCAGCTTTTTCAAAAAAGGAATCTGTATAACTCAAGTTTTTCAGAGGAATGAGGAAAGACAACATTATTTAATAAGTGTGTAAAACATTTAATAAAGCCACAGCACTCTCACAGAAATATCTGCCTGTCCCAAAGCTATTGGCTGGTGGGACCACCAAGCAGCAGATAAGTGAGAATTTTCTCCTCTTATAGAAAATCAGATACAATTTCAAACATTAAAGTAAAAATGTTTCATGTATAAGAAACCAAGCAAAAATATTTTAGCGATGAATCTGGTCAACTGAAGACGATGTTAATATCCCACGTTATAGAATCTCCAGGATTCATTTTTATATAATGCAGCACTGTAAATGCAATCTGAAAGTTAAAATAGATATTAAGTTTAATTGCTCAAACTAATAATGGGAAATCTTTTAAGATATCCTTTAAATAAATTCTCTTGCAGGAGCCTAGATTAAATCTGAAGCTTTTGCAGACTTATTTAATGCTTCTTTTATGTTGCAACAGGATAGAAGACCAAGAGTGAATGAGACAGCGGTTCTCACCTTCTGTTCATAGGATAGAGGCTTTTTCCATTGGAGATAATCATCTTTTGCCTGTGGATGATCTCTGTGTTGGGGATAGAGATTTTTTGTTTATCAGTTACTACGTTTTCTGCCCAGAGAAGTATTTACATTTCCACCTCATTGATAGAAATCCTTTAAAAGCCTTTAAAATAAAGCTAGAACCTTACATCTTGAAAACACTATTTTTCTCCTCCAATATGTCACACTTCCTGTGAAACTCTTATTTCAAAATGCTTCCACTTTTTGCTTGTAAATATCCCAAATTTCTACATTAGATGTAATGCTCTTTCCCCTTGGTTCAGTAACTATAGGTATATTTAATCTATATAGTAACATGAAAATGAGGCTTTCCCTTTCTTTCATGCAGTTAACAATCTCTAGTGTAGAGGAATACTGAATTATAGAGTAAAGGAAATTAAAGCATCCTTTCTTTCCCTACTGAATGTCAACTAATAAATTCATTCATTTCCATCCTCTCACTTTTATTTTTCTGAGATTTGTAATATAGGCATTTTGGAATTGAGAGATATTCTTACCCCCTTTATGACAACACAGATTTTAAACACAGAAACCCTTGCATTAACAGAAATACTCTTTATCCCTTTCACCTTTCTTCAGAAATAATTTAAAACCATCAGACAGGAACACTGATGAATCAAACTACTTCTGTTGGCTGAAGTCAAGGCCTATGTATTCATCTGCATTAATAAAAAGACCTGCAGATGAAAACAGAATTAATCCCTTTTAAATGACTATTCTATTGTGCATGTTTCTGTCCTTATTTTATTTGCAGTTTTTGAATCAGCTTATAAATATTCTTTCTTTCTTAAGTAGTGATGGAGTTACATTTAAAATATGACTATGAAATTCTAAGATGTTCTACAACCATCTCTAAGCATGGGACTGAAGGGAAGAGAGTGATGCATTTTGGTACTGACAGAAAAGAATGCTATTTGCAAATAATTATTTTCATTAGAGCTAATTTTCTTCAGTGTTCGATGATTCAGACTCAAGCCATTTATCCAAATTATTCTCTATTATTTGAAGCAGGAAAACAAAGAGGTTATCCTTCTTATTAATTATTGAGAATTTTGGTCATGTTATTTTCTTAATAGCTTTATATTTAGAAGATAATTTTCCTGAACAAAACTTGGAGTAAAACATCACCTGTAAATCTTGATTAGCTGAACAAAATTCATTATTACAATTAGGAATTATATTTGAGAAGATTTGTCCACCCTAAACCTAGTCAAGAAAACAAGTAAAACTTGATGTTTTCTTGTATGAAATAGAATATTTGATAAAAAGAAGACCAATTAAACTGTTTTCAGGTAGTGAGAGGCATTTTTATGAGTAATGGTGACAAAACAGAGCAAAAGTAAAAAATAACCCCTATTCAGCATGGCACAGTGCTTTCTTTCTTTTTTTTTTTTTGGAAGGTTGAGAGGCACAGATGGAAGGAGGGAGAGAATAACTCTGCATATATAGATATAATTATTTCCAGTTCAAGAGAATAGAGTTCTGAGTTCTGAACAGTTTTGACATCAAAGTGCTAGGACTCACTGTCCTGAAGGTCATAATTACATGGTCTAAACTGGTCAGAGAAGAATGCTGCTTTAATTAACAACCAACCTAATGAAAAGGAAGATAAATATTCAAGGTATATATACTTCCCAGAGCTTGTTATATTTATCATCACAATATAAATTTTTATGAAGTTACTTGCCTGGAAATTTCTCTAAGTTTTAATTTAGGCACAGATGGAAAATTAGTTTATTGAAAATTGTTAATTGTACCAGTACAATTGTATTTTAGTCAAAAGAAACATGGTTGTGTCATGTAGGTTATATTGCATGAGGCTTGTTTACATTGTCTGTTTTGAAGAGTGGAAATAGTTCAGATGAATTAAAAAAGCTAACTTATAAGAGGCTTTATCTCTGTAATAACATTGTAAATGTAGCACTGGTTGGAAAAAAACCAGTATGTTTATTCTTTGCTTAAAAATTGCAAATATGAGCAGATATGAGAGCCTGGGGTATTTACCTGGAATTGCAGGTTTAATCATAGTTACCATCCTCTCTTATAGTTCCCAAAAATCTAGCCTGACTCATGAGGAAAAAAAAAAAAATCTTGTTTTCTGTACAAATAGGTAGGCAATAGGAATCTCTGGGGAAAAAAAAAAAAAAAAAAAAAAAAGAAGTTACACATATTCCTTCTCATTCAGGAGAACATCGAGAGAATTTCTCTGTGTCAGAAGTCTGCCTCTGCTTTGATGTCAGCAACAAGAGTAGGTGTAGGACATAAAACATTGTGGTAAAGAACGGTTTAGCAGACTGCTGTCAAGCATCTAGGATGTCTGCCTGGTTATATCACCCATGACTGTAGCATGGTTTTGGCGAAGTTTTCCCATTCAATGCCTAAAAGTTTGCAAAAGTCATTTATAAGGGTAAAATGTTTTTGAGAGAAAAAAAAAATAGTTAAATTAAAATAAAACTATAAAAGGTCATTAGTATGACAATATTATAGAACACTGTTAGCATTTGTTGGCATAAGGGAGTAATTTAAAGCAAAACAGCAAAACCCTCAAATCTAACCAGAACTTTGATCACTAAAATAACACTGTAGCCCTACTCTCTTGCACAGTTAAACGTCTTCAGTAAAAATAATAAATCATTTGCTTATAGAAAACAGTAAAGAATCACTGAAAAATTCACAGCTGCACTGAGTAGAAGGTTCCAAAAATAAGTGCGTCTATTTTTGTAGTTTTAACATGTTTCCAAGCACTTTCAAGAAATTTCTCAACTTGTTCAACAATCAGATTTTGCCAGATGCTAAAGCTTTAAGTGATTGCTATGGAGAGAGAAGAGGAAGCTGTCTTTTCTGTCAAGATAAAGATGACTACTTCTCTGAATATTTTGGCTTCAAAATTATATTGGCTATTCATCAACCCACTGCACATTTTATCACATCTGCAATGAAAGCCTGAACTTGACTTTCCAAATGTTCTCATTTGTACTCCATTTTATATCTCCTTCCTTCCTCCCTTCTCCTTTCCCCCTCCCTCCCTCTTTTCCTTCCTTCCTTCCTTCCTTCCTTCCTTCCTTCCTTCCTTCCTTCCTTCCTTCCTTCCTTCCTTCCTTCCTTCCTTCC
>PTEX01000090.1:2808285-2823031 GCA_003342815.1 Eudromia elegans | reverse complement strand
TCTCTCTCCCTCTCTCCCTGCCTCCCTTACTCCTTGCCTTCCTTCCTGCCTTCCTTCCTTCCTTTCCTTTCTTCCTTTCCTTTCTTTTCTTCCTTTCCTTCCTTCCTTTTTTTCCTTCCTTCATTCCTTCTTGCTTTATTGAAACATTTTTGTGTATGTGTCTGGCCTGAATTTCAGAAAGATCCAGATTAACATTTCTTTAATTATATATAGGATTTCACTTTCAAGTATGTCTCTTCATTGCAACCAAAAATATTGTTAAAAGTGGTTTGTTCTCTCCCATCCCCATTACCATCAAGTCTTTGTTAGAAGACAGGTTAGTCCACTTAAACGTTCTATAATATAGTCTTGGAAATAGTTAATAAAAATATTAAATAGGAGTGTATGCACTTATAGCTATTGTGATCACTGGGAGCTTCCTCTTCCCACACATAGGAGATCATTTTATAGAAACACTTCATAAAGCTACTATTTTTATTTAAACTTGTATTTTCACTTCTCTATAAATCTGGAGACAAGAACCAAGGCTGAAATATACTGTACATTCAGAAATGGGAGATTCAGAAGTCTCTCTTCATGGTTTAACCATGTCGTTCCTTCAAAGACAGACACAACCTCTGCTTCAGTGAGACATCTGCTTTCAAGATCCCCCAGGCTATTCTTTGACTTTCACTAAGACATAACTGAGAATCCACAAAAACACGAGGCATATTCAGAGCTTTGCCCTGTGCTTCTCTATTCTCTAAACTTGGTATTTACCCTTGCTCTTTGTGTCTTTGCACACATATGCAAAGATAACATGCTTATTGAGCCTTTGCGCATATGCTACAGGGTCTGTAATCCTGCCCCAATCTCTGAAGCTCTTTTAAAGAATCTTCTGTTTCTTAGACCCTCTGAAAATAGCATGCATCAGTGTTTAGAATAATATTTTTTTTTTGCATATCTGTAAAATGGATGATTTAGCTTACACAATTTATTGAGAAGAACAGTAACCCTTCTTAGTCATTTTGCTAGTTTATAAGAAGCTCAGCCTGAGCAGCTAAAAAACATTGGAAAGTGAGTTTTGGAAAAAAAATGGAATGGGAATTAGGGAACTGGAAAGTGGAAGTCAAGAGATAAATCTTAAGTGGCTGTGGAAATTCAGTCCATTATTGTGTCTATTTCAAAGCAAAAGATTTTCTTCCATGTAGAGAAAGTAAAATACAAAAATGAAAGCAGTCATTGTTTTGATGGTACACTGATTCTTCAGACTTGACTTCTTAACAAACAGGCCCAATCTCAGAAAGTCAGATTTTCAATAGATCTTTGGGGCCTTCTCCAGCCCCAAAGGAATTTTGGCTGTCAATCTGTTTAGACTACAGGATTTTGTTTCCTATTCTCTTTTATTGCAGAAATGACCTAAAAGCAGCTAAGTTTGGCTCCTACATCACAATCGTGTTGCAACCAGGTCTTTACCTTGCTTGTTTGCAAAATCTTCAGAGTCTTCTCTTCATTTTGGGATTTCATACATGCCCATGAGTCAGCTGTGCAGGTACTGGGCTTCACTAAACAAGGAAGAAGAAGAAGAATAATACATGGAAGAAGAGAAGACCACTGAACCCTGGACTTTCTATGGGATTAAAGCACCAGGAAAGATACTGCTGCTATGAAAAGTCTCTTGAACACATACACACAGAGAGAAATCTCTATGAACCTGAATATGCCTCTTTTCCCTGTGCCATAAGCTTCTGATTTGGTGGGTCTAGAAATAGCAGCTGTAATATCCTTTGTCTCAATAGCAGAAGGATAGATGCCTCTGTCACACAATTTATCTTCTTCAGTTGTGGGTCGTATCTGTTTGGTAGTATGAACTGCTAGTAACTACCCTTTATATGGATGCTGTCAGGCTGATGGAGACTTGGTGTACCCAAATCACTTGGAGTGTCTAGTCAGGCAGCCTGGGCTGGAAAAGGCTGTTCTCTCTGCCTAACAGAGGCACATTCTGCCAATAGTTTTACAGAAAAATAAATAAAGGGAAAAAGATTTCTGTTTGCAGCTCTGCCCTTCTCCAGTGAGTTAGTAATATTTGCAGAAGAACCCACCTTCAGCTTTGCTCTAAATCCATCTCTCAGGAAAGCACTTATGACAAATCCTTCCATTTACCTGAGAGCACTAAAAGAAACCAAGAGCTGTGACAAGTTATAGTGAAACATGTCTCATCATGACCCAGATTAGGACTCTTCTGTGATTTTACTGTGCTTGTACTGGAAAGGAGTCAGACAGTAGACAGTCTATGGGCTTGTTTACTTTGGCTGCTTGTGAGACTTGTCGTGACAAGACAAGCTATTATCAAATGTTATTACAGAAAGTACATTACCTTCTGTCCTCGGATGAGTTTCTTTTGATAACTTCTCATTAGGTGTTCTTTGTTACAATATTTCTTTTACAACTGAACATAGGCACACACAGATCCTCTACAGGTATAAACTGGCTTAGTGCCACTGAACATAATATTTTTTTTTCCCCCCAAATTGCACCATTTGAAACAGCAATGTATACAAAGTACTGGAGTTGATTATGGGTGTTCTTCCAGAGTACAATGCAAAGCTTTTTTCTTCACAGAATCACAGAATGCTTGACGTTGGAAGAGACCTCTAGAGATCATCTAGTCCAAACTCCCTGCTCAAGCAGGGACCCCTAGAGCACATGGCACAGGGTCACATCCAGGAGGATTTTGAAAATCTCCAGAGAATGAGATGACTACATGATCAGATGCAGCCATCTCAGTCCTCCATCTTTTGATGGTTCAAGGCTGTGATCACTCTGTAATGATATCTTCGTCTGCCAAGGTCAAAGGGTCTGAGTTCTTAGGGCTGATAGTGGAGTCTGAATACTGTTGACAGTGAACATCATTCCCCTTCTGCCATATCTGAAACTGCCTTGTCTCACTGTAGTCCGTCTTCCACGTAGTCCACGCCCAGAGAGGTTGTGGAGTCTCCTTCTTTGGAGATCTTCAAAACCCGCCTGGATGCCACCCTATGCCACATGCTCTAGATGTCCCTGCTGAAGCGGGAGGGTTGGGCTAGATTATCTCTAGAGGTCCCTCCCAATCTTAAACATTCTGTGACTCTGTGATTCTGAGACACCACAACCTCTCTGGGCAGCCTATTCCAGGGCTCTGTCACCCTCAAAACAAAGAAATTCTTCCTCATATGCAGATTAAGCTTCCTATGTTTCAATTTATACTCATTAATTTATGTTTGATTTATAAATTATGGTTTAATTTATACCCATTTATACCCGAGTTTTGTGTTGTTCCTTCTCTTGCTCCTTCAATGAAAGTGACAGAAAGTGTCTTCTTTGATGAAACCAGTATAGGACTTCCTATTTTTGATGGATCGTAGAAGATTGTAGAAGTGCAATCCTCATATTTTATATGTCCTACTGAAGCCATTGAAAGCTATCTACTACCTACATATTCAGTTGGTGGTATTAACAAAACTAATGACCACTTACTTTTGTAAGTGGTAGCCGTTTGTAAAACTTAAAAATATATCATTATAGAAATTTAGAATATATCTTAAAAAACATCTGTGTTTCCAGTGTGGATCATTACTTGTTGGTGAGGATAATTGGTGAGGTAACTGTAAGGGCCAAAACAAATATTCTCCAATGTGGGGGAATCTCACACCAAAGTATACCAGGCACACACATACAATGTGGGGCTCTGTACTTGGTGACATTGTGGTCACTGGAGCAGAGTGCTCCATACTGACACTCACATTTGCATCTGTAAGTTGGCAGATGTACGTTTGGTCTAGACTCTTGTTTCCATTTCCAGTAAAAAAGAAAAAGAAAACAACCCTTGATAATTCTGTTTCAAGTCTAGCTATTGAATTTTACTTTGAGAATATCCACAGTAAATTTCATGAAATAGGGCAATTTGAAAAGACATTCTAAATTTAAAACAAAAAAAGTTTTTATTTTTAATTATTATTATTATTCAAACTAGTGAGAATAACCAATACAAAGTTTACTTGACCACTCTTGTTTTAGGAAGAACTTTCCTTTATTGGAGAATAATAATATAAATACCAGTGGCAGTGCTCTTCCTATATAAAATATTACCAAAATACAGATGCCTCATGTTATTAATAAACAGAAAACATTAAATCACTAAAGGTAGAAGAGACTCCAACACGTTTTCTTTTCTCTTCTTCATATTTATAATCTCAGAATACATTTTATCTGAATCACCTCTGCACATTGAAATAGACTATGTTTTTATGGGCTATTTTATTATGCTAAGACTGTAAATGTTAGCTAAAGACTTAACGTTTTGCTTACAGAGACTTCTCTTTGAAGCAAGGTCTCTCTTTTTAATGCATTTAAACACATATATATACTACTGTAGCCTAATGGAGCCTACTGTGTGATGAGGCCTCCTGCACACTACCGCAATGTTACAATAGCAGTCAACAATTTTTAACCTTTATAGGGATAGTTTTTGCTTGAAAGGAAATCTGTATTTGCAGTATTTGGCAAGGTTTTCTTTAGACAGGCATTTCACAGAAAACAGGAAGGAGGCTAATTAACTTCCACCAGACCTTGTCACCATATCCAATTACTTTTACAGCCCCGCATTTAGACATGGTAGGGGACATGCAGCTTCTTGCCTCATTGAAGGCATCCCACTGTGAAACAGAGGATCTTCTTCATAGCCAAAGTGTGAAAGTGAGGCCAGACACAGAGCTCTGGATGCAGGCATTTCTTGCAGAGTTTCATTTTACACAGGAGCAAAAATGGATATTTTAGGGGCTGTCCATCTCTCTCCAACCATTTGGAGAGAATGGATCATCCCAAACAGGGGTCATTTTGACAAGTTAACCATGAGGCAGCAGTGGGCCCTTGTGGACAAGAATGCCAATGGTATCCTGGCCTACATCAGGAGGAGCATTGCCAGCAGGTCAAGGAAGGTGATCCTACCCCTCTACTCAGCTCTGGTGAGGCTGCACCTGAGTTGTTGTGTGCAGTTCTGGGCTCCTCAGTACAAGAGGGATGTGGAACTTCTAAAAAGCTTCTAGCATAGAGTGAAGAAGATGATTAAGGGACTGCAGCATCTATCTTAAGAGGAAAGCCTAAGTGAGCTAGACCTGTTTAGCCTGGAGAAAACTGAGAGATCTGATCGATATATACAAGTACCTTAGGGGAGAATGTAAAGAAGATGCGGCCAAACTCTTCTTGGTAGTGGTCAGTGATAGGACAATGGGTAATGGGTACAAGTTGAAACACAGGAAGTTCCATCTCCGTGTGAGGAAGAGCCTCTTGACTATGAGCAGGGCAGAGCCCTGGAACAGGCTGCCCAGGGAGGTTGTGGAGTCTCCTTCTTTGGAGATTTCCCAAACCCACCAACATGCAATCCTGTGCTCTAGGTGTCCCTGCTGGAGCAGGCGGTTGGACTAGATGATCTCTAGAGGTCCCTTCTAACCTTAACCATTCTGTGATTCTGCTTGGGACCAGTCTTTCCCTTTGTCTGATGTGAAGATCTCCTTAATTTAGCCTTTGTGGATAGTGCCTAATCAAGTGCAATCTCATCTGTTTCATGTTTTATTTTAAAGTTTTTGAAAGCAGCAAAAAAAAGAATCTTCCTTACAGAGTTCGTTGTGCTCCAGTCAACACAGTCTGCTGTCTTTATGAGGTGAAGAGATTGTGAAATGTTATTCATCTGGCTCTGTGGGTGTTTATTTATAGCTACCTGCCCCTGTGATTTATTTTCCATCAAATTATAATTACTAATAGCAGTTTTAATTGTCACGTCAGCTACCAGACGATTACCTCTGTGCTTTTATGAGGTGAGGACTCTTGAGTTTGGAATGAAATCGGGTGGCTCAGTTGGTGTTCCACTCTAGTGCTAGTCTTCATTTGCACTATTCAGAACAACATTAAAGTAAACCTGCATGTTTTCAAGTGTATTATATAGTCTGTCATAATTAAGGATTGTCTCTGGCCCTGTGGACTCAGAGAGGTAACAATATGACAGGTGGTAGCTCACATTAAAAGAAATCAAAGATTTCCTTTCCTGATGTGTCCAGACTGTTCTCTTCAAAGGCAAAAGTACTAACTCAAAGTAGATTGAAGTGCAGGTTTTTTACCTCCCAGAAAACTTAAGCCTTTGTTAAATGTTTGCCTGCAGTCTTCATGAGCAAGCGTGAGGAGCAGTCAGACTCTCCACTCTGAGAATATGCAGAACTAGACACTTGAATTTTATGATGCCTGAAAGAACTGACAGAAATAAAGGATGAACTGGAAATACAGGAATACAAGCACTGGACATATGGAATGGACATGGAAAAATGTGATTTTAAGTAGAGGAAAATAGCAATAAGAACAACAATTAAAACAATATGCATCAATTAACTTTCTTGAAAGAATGTGAAATATCTTAATATGCCCCTCTGTACTTCACAATCATTAAATAAGCCTCTTCTAGATAATCAATGACACAAAAGTTTATTTTTTCCATTTTATTAAGAAAGGGTGCTTTGTTGTCTTTTTTAATCCCACTTATGCACACCAAAGGACAAACATCATTGGCTGTTCTGCCTATTAAGCTAGGAGAATCTATCTACTTCTTTCAGAAATGAAAAAACATAGTTGTTCTCTCATTCTACAAACAGAGCATGAAGGGTTGAACAAACTAGCCCTCTACCCACTTACAGATAGGGAACTCCCCAAATCTACTTACTATGCTTCACTAGAGAGAAAAGGACAAAATTCTAGTTCTGGGAAAAGCAAGACAGATTTTATTCTGTCAGCAGCTGTTAAGAAGACACACGAGTTCGAGTTTTCAGTTCACAAATGCATGACTTGCCCTAAAATGTATGGCTTGACTAAAACAAAGCAACACAGAGAGAACAAAGGGGTTATTTCACACAGGGAAGAGTATTTTACTTCAGTTTGTATATTTGTTCCGACAGAATATTCATAACAGCTAAGAGAAGATAATTCAACATTTTACTTCTCTTTTAAAATAACTTTTGTGAAGATAGTAAAAAAAAAAGCTGTGAGAAAAAAGAACTTAATTGAAACTGAAACTAATAGAGTTGATTAAGTCAAGACATCTATGAAACTGGCTAGAAAATGCTTGTCACATCTCAGGTTACATATTTTTGTTACTTGGTTACAGGCATCAAAGTTCACTTTCATGTTTTATTTTCTTCAGTATTGCTGTTTATAGTGTAATTACTCCTATGACACCATAATCTTCACCATTGAACATCTGTCAAGGGGGTCATCTGCTGAGCAAACACTCCTTTACAACTCCGAGGACTTCACATTAGTTTACGAAATAAATCAATATTTGATTTATAATCAGAAGGATTAGGAAATGGAAAATGCCTTTCGAAAAGCTTCCTTATCTTCCCAGGGTTCAGACATATCTGGGAATACTGTAAAAAGAAGGCAAAAACAAAAAAAAAAAAAAAAAAAAAAAAAAAGGAAAGAATAAGAAGGTGAAAAAATAGGTATGTGTAAAAGTCTGACAAATGTTCCTTGTAAATAATTTTGCAATGAAGAGCTCAGCTTAAAAATTAAAATGAAAAGGTATTTCATATTTTCTGTATATAAATTGAGCAGTTCTTAGCTTTAAGTTTGCTTACTGGAAATACTTTCTCTACTTGCTCTCCCTACTCTAGTTTCTACTCTCAAGCAAATGTCAAGCTTGCAGAAGTACTTTCAGAATAATATGATATACCAAATATATCCAATATATCTTCATACTGACCAAGTTGATTTAATTCTTTGGCACTGTGAATAGAAGAAACTTGTAGTAGTCTTTTACTGAAAGGATGTGGACACCCAGTTTGGCTGAAAAGTGTCATCTCCTAAAAAAAATTGAGATTATCAGATGCAAATGCATATTAAAAAAAATGTTAAATAGATGGCAAGATGGCAAACACAAAAGGTTTCACTATTTATTTTACCTTTTTAAACGGATCCCTTCATTTGCCAGGAAGCTTTGTGCTTTTTGACGACACATAATCTTGCTCCCTTGGAGCTGTCAGGACTGTGAATGGTAGCATTTAAAATACCTCCTCACACTATTTAAATGGCAACAGTATGACAAGGATTATGGAGAATCAGCTCTGCACAGAGCAGGTGGCAGCCATCAGGAGGCTGGAAAGAGACATCATCCTGCTTTCAAGCCCATTGCTGCAATCCACAGCTTTGAGCAATGAACAACTATGAGAAAAAAAAAAAAGCTAATCAAACATCTGGCTTATGACAAGCATGTCATTCAGCACTGTATTTCCTGCATACATTATTGCAGAAAGTATTTATAGTCTGTCCCTACTGGAATGCTATGGCTAGCAGGCAAACTGACTGCTCAGCTTGGCCTGGTGTAAAATTTTCAAGTCACATTTCATCATCTATAAAGCAACAAATATGTGATTGCACTGGCTGGTCCCATTATCTGCAACAGAGGTGAAACTGGCATTCAATACAAAGGCAAACAATGTATTTTTGTTATCAATAGCCAGTTGAGTGCTAAGTGCACAGATCTGATCCCACAAATTTAGCAGATTTTGAGAAACATCTCATAAAAATATTACTTCTTATGACACCAGTGACTTGATGCAAAATTACTTATTCAGAACTAGAACGTTCTTGCTTGGTGTTATTGTGTTAAGTTAGCTGTTAGACTTTTCCATTTTCAGGAGCTGTGGCCAATTTATGGGCCTTAAGTTGTAGTCTTAGTGTGACTTCTTCAGAGACATTTGACTAAGTCTATGATATATATTTTCTTCTTTCAGGAAGAATGTTCAGAGGTGGATTGAGACTATGAGAAGCAAAAATCCAGAGAAGTCAGGAGTTCCAGGTTGAGAAGTAAAATTATATTGAGTACCGTGTGCCTTTTGGATCAAAGCACAGATAGCAAATATGTTTATTACATATAGATCTGTAGTACAAGTAGTGGAACTTTATTAGTGATGTGAAACAAGTGATAGAAAGTACTTAGATCATGTATAGATGACACCAGCTTGCAGGGATGAAATGATATTCATGAGGGCCAGGCTGCCATCCAGAGAGTCTTGGGCAGTGGAAGTATGGTGCTGACAAAGTCCCTGTGATATCCAGCACGGAGAAATGTCTACTGTACCCCACAATAGCAGCAATACCGTGGGAAATATTATTACCCTCTATTTTCAGCACCAGTTTGGAGAACTGCTGCCAGATTTGGGCTCCCAACAGAGGAAAGCCATCCAGAAGCAAGAGTGGAGATCCCCAAACCACTGGGGCTGGAGCCATTGCCCTGCAAGGAGAGGATGCAAGGCCACGCTGATTCAGGGCACCTCAGCGCAGACTCCAGTACTAATAGGGAGGAAAGGGGCCTGGCTCCTCAACAGCAGTGCTTGGTGGGAGGGTGGGAGAAACAAATATCACAAATGGAAACAGTAGAGCTTCCATCATCATCATCATCCTCAGAGAGAATGTGTGATCTCTGACCTTGGAGGCTTTAAGGACCTGCGAGAACACAATCCAGGGAATAAATTCTAAATCCAGTCTTTACCCAGTCCTGAGCCAGTTGTTGGGCAAGATAACTCCTGGAGTCTGTAGCCTTGTAGCCTCATTGACCCTGATTCTGTGACTGATGTGGGAACATCTAAACGTCGTAAGCATCAAAAGAAATGGCAGAATGCTCACAAAGCTGTGAGCATGGCAGGTACTGATGACATCTGCATCAGCACTTCAATAAGATCACAGACTGTGTGAAACTTTTCCTTACGATTGTATTGGAAAACAAACAAAAAGACTGGAGCAATAAATAGCCCATTCACATCAAAGTCCAGCATATCGGTAGGTCAACCTACTGAAGTGAAGAGGCCACCACCATAGTTTGTGTCAAGTACTCCAGTCCAGACTACCTGGAAATAAGCATCCTGCTGTCTGAGGGTATAAGGCCATGAGAGAGATTGTGAATGAGTGAAATCAGTTTTATTTTGAAGTAAAACCATCTTCCCTTAGTAACACAATTTTGCTTTCAACTCTGCAACATTTACTGAAATTTGTTGCAGACAGACTGGCCAGGAACCCCTGGAAATCCCAGGAAACTATGCTTAAAAAGTAATGATGCAACCTGATCTTAAAAATTATGGAAAAACTATAGCCATCAGATTACATGGTCTTTCTTCATCACACAAAATTTTTCTGAACAGATTGCTAGTCAGGGGTTTCCATTCTTAATTCAGTACAGTGTATTATAGTGAATTGGAATAGAATATGATAAACAGTCTGAACAGAATATGACAGTCCTCAAACAAACAGTCTGCAAACAAATAGTTCATTTTGTTTAAATGCATGCTTTATTATGTCGCCTTGTGTCACAAACAATCATATAGAGAAGACATTCTTGAATGGATCATAGTATTATCAAAAGGTTGCAGCTGTTCAGTGCACTAACAGACCTGTTTAAATACAGATTAGAATTAGAGGCAAGAGTTGATCCAGCCATCCTCTAATTTGACTGTATATTTATAACTTGTTGTGCAACATGGCCACAAAGAAACCAACAAAGACAAGAAAAACAAACACACAAACAAAGAACAGACCCACATCATTTCAGTGACCACTCTTTTGTTGTTGTTTTGTTTTTGTTCTTGTTTTGTTTTTGTTCTTTCACCCACTAAACAAATAAGCTCTAACAAGGGCATTCTTGTCAGAATCAAAGGAAAATCTTTACTGCAAAATGAGAAGTTCAGAAAAAAAGATTGATACAGAGAAGGGAAATTTTGAGATGAAAGTGGCTTTGGTGGTAGAAGGGAAAATATGAAAATCTTTTTTTTTCTGGCCAGTTTGTCATCTTCTCCTCTGGAATAACATTGCCGTTGGAACTGGATTTGCAAAGAAAGCCAGGGCAGTGGACTGAGGAACTCCTAATCCCTTGATCCTTAATCTTTCAATTCCTCAGGAACACATTTTCTTTGCAAGAAAGTGTGGGCTTTCATCCTAAATCATGGTTGCTCAGGCATGCCACGAGTATGTTTTTTCTCAGTAGAAGTCTCCAGAGAAGCTGAAAAGGAAGATTATTTAAAAACAGCACTTGGTCTCTTGGCATTTCATCTGACATCGTGTTGAGAATAGCATTACATTCTGTTTTTGTTTCCATACTTCCCTGAGGGCAGATGGTTTTTCATGGTACAGTACAAACAAACAAAAGAAAACAAAACAGAAATGTAAAAGGCAAAATTATTCTTTATCCTGAAACTGTTATGCAAGTTTCTTAAAAGGACAGGTAAGCCAAGACAAGCAATATTTTGTCATTTAAGTAGTGGGAAGATAGTGAAAGTATTTGAGACTTCCACTTGAAGTAAGCTTCCCTTAACCCAGAATCCATTCACTTTCACATCAGTGCAGATATAGCTAGAAAATATGTTTCCTTAGAATTCATTATATCATTAGTTATAAAATATTTAATGATAATATTTAGCTCTTTTATATTGCACCTCATCACAACATTTCTCATTTTCTTTTATCTAAACTTTCTCTGAATAATTGTAACATCAAATATGCCACATATATGTAGAAGATGTTTGTGTAGAATATATATATAAAATGTAAAAATAAACCTTTAAAAGAACTTTAAAAGGGAAACAAAAAGAGTAGGAAATTGAATACAAATGGGAAAAAAATCAAACCAAATCTTTTTTTTTTTTTAAGCACAATTCACAATTAGCTGTTAGTACTCATTGACCTAAGATCTTACTGCAGCCAAATCTTTAGCAGAATCCAAATTAGGACAAGATGCTTTCATGAAGAACATAAAGTACAAAAATACTATATTCAATCCTCATACTATCGATTGCTAGTTTTCAGGTACTGTGAGCAGGGGAAAAATATCACAATCACTGAGGGTTGATGGTGTGAGTAGAAAGGGCATTTCAGCTGCCCCTGAGGCAAATATTAATTGTCTTGGACTGAAATACGTTTCAGTAAGAAGTATGTCTTGATCCAAGAGGACAATTCTTGTTCTGCAGATTTCCCCATACAGGCCGTTGAGGCATATTCCACTACTTATGCATCTGTTTTAGCACTGTACTATTTTAGTTTGTGTCACAGTTTCTGTTGGACCTAACAACAGAGGTAGGGTGGCTTAAGCAGCCCACTGCGTCATTACAGCAT
This sequence comes from Eudromia elegans, assembly GCA_003342815.1. Lineage (NCBI taxonomy): Eukaryota > Metazoa > Chordata > Aves > Tinamiformes > Tinamidae > Eudromia > Eudromia elegans. The sequence goes on along the minus strand of PTEX01000090.1, from coordinate 2,810,872 downwards.
AATTTTCTAACTTTAATCCTTTAAATTATGTTATTTTTTCACATACAGAAAAAGCTTAGTTTGATAATTATGCTTCTAATTGTAGTGTCATTATTTTAATAAAATAAGCTTTAGAAAGAAAAGAGTGCTTTGAAAGTGCTATTTCTTTTCCCTGTAAGAACACACGTTTTCATGTATTTAGTACTAAAAGTGTAAAAGTAAGATCTTGCCAATGTGTAATCTGCTACTTTTTGTGAGAATAATATCACAACAGAGACATAGCTGAATCTCAATTAGTCTGACACCAAAATGCTATACAGGAAAATCAAAGTATTCCTCTCCCTCATAAGGATGAGATAATGCTAAAGCGCACGGATGGTTCATTCCTTGGCGGTGGCCATCAGATTCAGTTTAAAGAAAGTCTGTAAATTCAACACCTATAAAGGCAATCCTCTTACAAGGTAAAGCACAAGCCTTTACAGAAAGCTAATTATCCACACCAAAGGCAAGAAGGATGCACAAAGGACAACCTCAAAACAAGCTACATCCTCAGCTTTCCCAAGGGCATGCCTTTCTCCCTTGACTTGTGAGGCCCAAACTGCATCAAGATGAACTAGCACGGAAAGCATAAAAAGCTTGCACTTGGGATATTCATCTCAAGCAAATATACTAAAAAAATGTTCCTTTTTTTATTTTTTTGAATCATAGATTAAGAACTCCCTCTAATAGTCATACGCATTTCCTTTATATAAATATATATATGTATATGTGTGTGTATATATATATGTATAAAGGATAAAAATGCCATGTTTCCTTGACTCATACCTGCAAGTCATCTATTCAAAATGTAGAAACAGGAAGATGCCTCCTCCCCAACCCATTGTTCCCTTGATACCCTTTATCTTAAAGAGTCCCATACCAAACTTGAACAGTTGGATGTTGAAGAAATGTTTCTTACTTTTTGGATTATAAGTGAAAACACTGAGATGCCAGCCCAAGGGGGCTACAGGACCTTGGAGACTCAATGGTCCCAGGGTGATCCCTGGCTCCAAGTGGATCACAGGCCACCCTCTGCCAGGGAGAGGCACTGGGACCAGTGGAGTGAAGCAAAACACGAAGTCCTTCTCCAGAGGGGTACTGGGTTCCACCACTGCAGTCCCCTGGGATCTGGAGGAACTGAGAAGAAAAGAAGACCACACAAACTGAGATGCCATTTCTTAACTCCAAAGGAGGACATTTGGAAAAAACAGGATTGCTCAGCGGAGGCCACTGTGGCATTTGCTGCTGGAAAACTGTCTTTAATCAGGTCTCTCGCTTTTGCCACTTCCATTGAGCAGCAGGGGCTGGACATGTTGCCAGCACTGGCACAATCTGTTGTTTTCTCAGAGACCAGGGATCAGAAAATGAGCTTTATTCGGTGCCTTTGGGATGCAGGACAGCACTCCTGCAATGCCATACACGCAGGCACCAGATGCCACACAGCACCGCAGAGACATGGAGAAGCAAATGTCACCCACAAGGGCCACAAGCATGGGGAGAAATCCTATTCTCCCCTCTCTGATTATTGCTGGGACTATAAGTATGAATGCATGACTCATAAAACTGGGGTCATAATAGTCACATGCCTGAGCTAAAAATACCTGACCTGTATTGCTGGCAATACAGGAGCAGTAGAACAATGTAACTCGGAGGAATCAGTATTTTAAAATGCCCTAAACTGGCCTTCTTGACTGGAAATCACTTTTGTAGATGAGCATTAGGAAATAAAGCTGGAATTAGGAATCAGCTGGAAATCCCTGCTGGATGTATGACTAGAAATTAAACACAGCACTATGAGATATTATCTCCTTACTTGGAAAAAAGAAGAAAAAACATAAGCTGTAATCAGGATTTGCTAAGGGATATGTTCCTGGCTTGAGTCTAAATCTACTAAAAAAAATACCATACTGTTTATAATATCCATGTCACCATTAGACATATGAAATATTATTGTGAAGTAATACATATGCTCAGTTTTTGCCATTTATACTGTGTATACACATAAATCTATTCAGGCATATAGATCTATATCAGTCATTCTGCTGTCCTTTGAGCTCTCTTAATTATTTCTATTTCTGTGAAGCAATTGTTTTCCCTGATCATTTTTATTCCAGCAGAAGGGATAGGATACTATATGCACTCTCTGCATGGTGGTCAGAGGAGAGTGATTAATCTCAGTAAGTGTTTAACCAATTAACAAGAAACCACTACCAGCTGTTGTAGCAGAAAACTGCATCCAAAAACCTCTAGCCAGTGCCAGGACAGGGGACTGGGCCAATGCAAACAGAGGAATAGGAGAATTCTGCATGTTTTCCACCTCTGCTGTGCAGATCATCACATAACGTCTTACATATATATTTTCTGAAAAATATCTGTGTATACAGGAGCAAAGTAATACTCATTTTCTGTTATTATGATTTTTATTATCATTCATACTTCTGCTAAGCACATCCAAAAATACAAAAACATTCTAAAATGCTATTTTTCACCCATCATCATCCTTTCCCTTCCCTTCCCTTCCCTTCCCTTCCCTTCCCTTCCCTTCCCTTCCCTTCCCTTCCCTTCCCTT
>PTEX01000090.1:2785330-2807870 GCA_003342815.1 Eudromia elegans | reverse complement strand
TCCCTTCCCTTCCCTTCCCTTCCCTTCCCTTCCCTTCCCTTCCCTTCCCTTCCCTTCCCTTCCCTTCCCCTTTATTTCTTTCCCTCTTTCCCTCTTACTTTTAGATACAAAACTTTGTCTATTTACCTGTTCTATAAGGTAAAATATTTTTACACTCAAATATAATTCCAAGCAATACCTCTATAATAAAGAAAACACAGAAAATGATGAAGTTAATGAAACAGAACAAATGTAACTTTTTTTAAAAATAGACAAAAATGAGTGTGAGAAGAACCTGCAAATATTTTTTCTCTCTTTTAAAAAAAAAAAAAAAGGAAAAAAAAGAAACTAAACATATTGTATTTAATAATAGCATGGCTAAACTTTAGAAAACAGGAAACCAACTTTCCAATGTATGATGAATATGGAATTTGACATATATTCATTAAATTTTGAGGATAATTTTCAGGCTTATTTCCATAATATTATGTTGAAGAAAATATCACAAAATCACAGAATGGTTGAGTTTGGAAGGGACCCCTAGAGATCATCTAGTCCTACACCCTGCTAAGGCAGGGAAACCTAGAGCATGTGGCATAGGGTTACATCCAGGTGGGTTTGGAAGATAAAAGCTGCAAGTCCAATGTATAAGCAATGAATCTCAAGATTGAGCTTTTGGAAGGACTTCTTTGAATTTTATGAGGATTGTGATAATTGTTTTTGTCTTTTCAAAACAATTTTATTCTTGAATAGCTTCTCGTGATGTTGATGGACTATCTCACAAGATAGTTAAGATTGCAATTTCATGCCTCTTAATAAACTAAAACTTTTTTCAGTGAAACAGAATACAGACGTCTGTAGGTCTCAAACCAAAAATCAGAGAAATCATATCCAACATCTTCTATTTCTTTCAAATCCTTACAAGGATGGAAGTAGACAATCAACTTAAAAGTATATTTTTGTACTTCACCCATCTAAACAATCTTTAAATAACCTTACTGTTTTATATGCCTGGTCTTCCAAACAAAAATAATTATCTGTGGACAATAAATAATATTTACCTTAGCTCAGATAATCTCATCTATGCTGTTTGGGCCTTGTCCTTTCAAAATTTTTGCATAATTAACGTATAGGTTTAAAATCAGTAGATATGTCTGGTTAGTGGCAAACAATCATCAGTGTGTCTTCAATTGTTTCTGGCCGCCACAGGGTGCCCAGGAGAGAAACAGACGAGAACTGAGGAATATGCCTTGCTTTAAAACAAACTGACAGAAAGGCCTTCTTGACGACAATTTTGTATATTTTTTTTATGAAGTCAGGCAGAAGTCACCAAACTAAGGGCCTGTTTAACTTGAGGTTACCAAGGCTGAGTGCCAAAGAGTATCTGCACTATCCTTTTGTACAAAATTATGTTATGCTGTCTCTCTAGTGCTATCCCCAAATCTTTTTTCCCTTTCCTTTTGTAAATTAAAAATAAATATGTAATATATCAAGCATCATGCTCTCTGAAATAAAGCTTTGTTCTAATTGTTTGCTTCCAACTTTCATTTAGACTGATTTCCACTTGAAGTGGGCTGTTGCTCCTGGTGGCTTTTGTAGAGCTTGTTATTTATTTCTCATGGTTGGTAAGGAGAAAAGGAAGGGAGGAGACAAAGACTTTCATACTCCTATAAAAGGCTGTCAAAATATCTTAGGGATCTAGTAAGTTAACAAATGAGAATAATTAATAAATAAATTGATTAAAAAGGAAGAACAACTGGGGGTCAGAAGGTTCATAATCTGGTTGTAGGACCTTAATTCATTCAGCTGTATAAGAAAATTTATTTGAGTGTTACACTGGCATAATAAAAAAACCACAAATATTAATGCCCCCTGTATTTCCATCATAAAAGACAAAATTCTGTTTTCAGATTTCACTTCTTCAAAAAAAAAACCTATTCTGATCTATACCAATACACCAATTCTAACAAACAAAACACTTAAGCCTGGTCTTAAAATTCAGAAGCCCACTACACTCAATGGCACTAAATCCTGCTCAAAGCCAAGCAACTTGATATATCAGGATGTCTGTCCAGAATGGAGCTGCAAGAGCTACAAACACACTTGATGATGGCAAAAATTGTGACTTGGAGAACTGTAGTGTTATTTCCCTTCCACCTCATCTTTTGATTTCTTTACCATGTCATGGTCATGAGCAGGACAGGTGTTGTCCAACCTCGTACCAACACTACCAAGGGTAGTGAAGCCCTCTCAGCAGCAGCTTGGAAGTGTGTCCAGAGTCATCAAGACACAGCCAACAACAGCGGTGTAAATCCAGAGCCTCCCCTGAAGTTTCTTCCATGTGGAACAGTAAAGAAGGGGCACATGCTGATGTCCTGAAAGAAAGATTGAGTAACGAGCAAAAAGAGAAGAGAAAATAAAGTTATTAAAATCAGACTGTTTTTAACGGGTTGTAATAAACCATTTTTTCCCCAAACTGAAAACAGAACACTCCCACAACTCATAAGGATTCAATACATATTTTTCACACCATGTCGGACATTAGATGAGAGGCAGATGAGTTAATTACCTACTCTAATCCACTCTTAAAATCAGAAAGAGCAAGAACAGCACAACTTCCTGACTTTTCTTTGTGGACATGTGCTGTTGTTTTCTTTAGACTGCTAGGGATGCTTATAAAATGTTGTACAAAAGAATTACCCACTTGGAGAGAGGAAAAAAAAAAAGAGAGAGATCCCTTTAGATGCACAGATCCATCAGAGGACAATCTGTCCTCCAGAGATTTATTGTGTAAGGTTTTTCTAAACAGTAATAATTCACCCTCCTTATTACAAGAGGCTGAGCCAGGTACCAATATCACTCAGTCCAACATCTCTAGCTGAGAAGATAGTACAGGGGACTCAGAGGGAGTGGGAGTTCCTGGATACTGTGAGCTGTCTCTCAAAAATGCCAACAGACTTAATAGCTACACTGTAAGTTTTGAGTAGGTAGGTCAGAAAACTTAAAAGGCAGATTATTAAGTTTTAGGCATGCCCTGGCACTCTCCAGCTTGCCATATAGCATTTGGGCACCCATTTTTCTGTGAAGACCAGCCTATAGAAAATGAAGATGAAGCAAATAAAAAGGAATTTAGTCAAAACAAAACAAAAACAGATCTAGAAATAGTCCATGCTCTAGGACTTCTTCAGTTGAGACAAGTATTAAAAAATTATTGAAAGTGTGTTTTAATTCCTAATTTTTTGAGTATGCTGACGAAGTCCTAGCACTTTCAGAACTATCAGTCATTTTTAAAACATGCAAGTAGTCAATTTCTAAGGAGAGTAACCTACTCTCCAGTTGATTTTCCAGTGAAGCCACAATAGATAGAAACTTCTTAGAGGCTGCCTCTACCATGAGAAAAGGTAGCACTTTCAGATCAAGATTATTGCATGTATAACATAACTGTGGTATCAAATAATGTAATTAAATAAATAAATACATAAGATAAAAAGAGATCTTAAGCTAGCTTCAAATGATTAAAGAATGCTGTATGTCATGCTATTTTTCATGCTTTATTTTTCCCCTTTTGAAATGTTTTATGAATTTGGACTTTTTCAACAAGTTATTAAGCCCTACTGAGTTATTAGCACCTCCAAGAGATTTTTATGACTTCATCTACATGGTATTTCTCTCTATGGCAACAAAACTTTATTATAACAATAGTGTTCAAAACTGATGTATTTGGTTTCCTCCTTAGGTCTTAGCAGAAGACATTAACAAGAAAGAATCGTGTTGGAATAGTGACTTTATCCTAAATCATTTCATAATCATTTCCTTTGAAACTCTAGACTCACTCTGCTTTCAATAAACTTTACAAGAAATTTCACATCATAGAAAAGGCAATAATTGTGTTGTACATATATGAATCATAAAAAATAGAACTAGATGATATAAAACGCTTACAGAAAAAATACATTTTAGAAATTATATTTGTTTTCTAATAAAAAATCGTATGAGTGAAACATAGTGTTAGTCAAAAGGTATATAATCTGCTACAGTAATACCAAAATCAGTCACTTATGTTGATATCCACTGGCCAACAATCTGCAGTTTTGTCTGGCGTTCTAATTCTGGTTCTGAAATAACCAGGATTTTCTGATTTTCTTTTTTTCAGATATATTTTGCATATAGGTATTGGTAAATGCATTAATTACTTTATTCACACACTGAATATGTGATATGAATGATTTACTTGTATATCCAGAGGAAAAAGTACTCTTGAATCGTTCATCATCTTACATAGCTCAATTTTATTCCACATGCTATTCCACATGCTCTTCTCTATATCACATATTTTAATGGCTTATGAAGCCAATTTATGTTGTAAAGAACTACTCTTTAAAACACTCTCCACGTACTCTTGAGTCATCATACTTGCAGATGTGGTATAGCCAGGGAAAAACAGCTGGTAGCACTAAAATAAAGGATCCCATATATCTCCCATATGCAGGTATTTCTCTGCAACTGCATGTCTACATGTCTGTGCTTAGCTCCATCCAGCTAGAATACCCAGTGCTCCAGGATCTCAGTGGTTAGAGTTCAAATCAGGAGATGGGAAACACAGTTTGCTCCTCTGCTTATGTAAGTTCAGTTTGCTTTCTTCAGATTACGATTTTGACTCCTACACTCTGGCTTTTTTGAGAGCAGACTGTTTCCAGTTACTTGAAGCTGCTCTTTTTCATATAGAATAAGTATGTTTATTTAACAAAGAGAAAGATGAGAAATTAGCACATTTCTAAGACGAAGGGAACTACAGTCAAACCTCTGCCAACATGGTTATGCTGTATTTTAATATCTTAGGCCACCCCAATATGTCCTCCAGCCATGAAGCAAAGTTAGATATCAACATTTCCTTTTTATTCTCTGAACTAGTTTTACAATGAAGACACATAAATTTAAATAAAGTCTCACGAGTATCTCAAACCTCACTCATTTTTCGTACATTGGACCTGGGTTCCAGCCTACTTTTCAGCTTCTTGTGTATTCATGGGTACCCACATCTTAGAAGGTATTTGTACATTAACCTGCCTTATTTACTTTCATAGCTGTGGCCTACACAACTTCCTTGCTCCATGTACTTTTACAGAGAGAGGTAACACTGAAGCATCCACATGGACTAACTGATAAGTGCCTAGTATGCAGTGTTAAGCATTGATTTGGTATGAATAAAAGCTAAGCACACCAAGGCTGTTACTCCATTTGGTTTTCTTTGGTTCTCACAAAACAATGTAATCACTTTCCCATGCTATAGCAACATGTCAGCATTATGGTTATGACTGTTAAGTGACATGCAAAGCTTTGAAACATATTGTGTAGGGAGATCTGCATCAGTAAGTTAACCATTCCTGAAATGTCTATGTTAAGACTCCTTCAGAAATGATGTCTGTAGTAAGCAGAAGGGTTTAACTAGTTTTACCAGAGCTGTAAACCAGACACTCACACTAACTCTTGCTTCTGTTTTGATCCATGGCTTCACATCCTTATTTGCAGAATTCACTTACATTCTCTGTCAGCAGAAATAAATGTAAGAACCACCCAGGGAATTTGCTGGGACTCTGCATGCACAGTCTGTAACTGTTTGTACACACATCTGTAACACATGTAACCCAAAGGAGCACTTAGTATTTGAATTAAAAATTGATCTTTCCTAAGCCTAAGAGTGGGCATAGAATACCCTCCTGCAACGGTAAAGGAGCAAAACTCCAATAACCTTGAAGCTACAAATTTGGTCACAGAAAAAAGGAAAGGGGACAGGGAGAAGAGGAAAAAGGGAACTAAAATACTTATATCACTCAATTTTTATAAACAATTTTAATGCAATATACATAATTCTGTATTGTGATAAAGCATCTCATCTCAATATGAGATGACTGTATCATCCACTCACAGTGAAATCTTCTCAAATTGATGACAATGAGTGCGTCATAGCACAAGACCACTTTCTTCATCTTGCATTTCATACAGAAACACTCCTGTGCATATTACTTATTTCTATGACCAAAAAGTAGATACTTCTTTGGAAAAGTTTTGCAATTCCTATATTTTTGAAAGACATCTATTGTCAGGCAGACTATTGCATCATTTTGATGAAATAGAATAAATCAAGCAAGCAAGGAAAAAAGAGTCCTCTGATTTCAGAGGTCACAAGTTTTAACACCAGAAAGGATCGTTACACCTACCTATTTCAGCTTCCTTCATAACACAGGCCATAGGATATCACCCAATAATCCTTTCACCAAAAGGCATAACTTTATCTCAAACCGTATAAGATCTTTTGGAATAATATATTTCAAAGGAGATTGAAGGGAAAGATTTTAGCTTCAAGAGGGAAAAAAACCCAAAACAGTGGTTTATATCCTGTTATTGATGGACATCTCTCACAAAAAGAAATTCTTGGACAGAGGTAGACAAGCATCATTAGTTGAGCAGACAAGTATAAATTTTAGGCAGAGGAAGAAAATGCTAAATGCCTGTGAGCACAAAGCACTGCAGCTTGGCAGCACAGCGTTCCAAGACACATATCAAATCAAATACATAATTTTGACTAGTAGGCATATGACACTCACAGAATCATAGAATCGCACACAGTTTGACTGAAGCTAAGGGTTAGGAAGGGCTTCTGGAGATCTAGTCCAACTGCCCTGCTCAAGCAAGGTCATCTACAGCATGTTGCACAGAATCACTTCCACACAGGTTTTGAAGATCTCCAATTAAGGAGACTCAACAACCTCTCTGGGAAGACTGTTCGCTCTGTCATCCTAATAGTCAAGAAGTTCTTCCTCAAATTCAGGCAGAATTTCTTGTTTTTAAGTTTGTGGCTGTTGCCTCTTGTCCTATTTTGTTGGCCACCACTGAAAAGATTCTGGTCCCATCCTCTTGAGGCCCTTCCTTAAGGTATTTATGCACATTGATAAGATCCCTCTCAGCCTTCCCTTCTGCAGCTCCCTCATTCTATCCTCGTAGGAGAGGTGCTCCAGTCCTCTCATTATCTTCATATGCCTATGATGGACTCTCTCCAGTCACTCCATTTCTAGGACCAGATGCAGAACTGAGGCCTCCAGATATGTCCTCACCAGGACTGAGTGGAGGTGGTGGTGGGGATCCTCTTTCTCCACCTTCTGGCATCACTCTTCCTAATAAGTGCTGGAATCAGGCTGCCAGTGCTCTGCTTGACCACAAGTCACACTGCAGGCTCATGGCCAGCTTCTTGTCCATAAGAACCCTTGGTCCATCTACAGAGAGCTGCTCTGCAGCATGTCACTGGCAGCCTGTCCTGGTGCCTGGGGGTGTTCCTCTCCAACTGCAGGAACTTTCACTTGCCTTTATTGAACTACAAGAGGAGGCACTTAGATACAAGGTTTACCAGGCATGGTGGTAATGGGTTTGTGATTGGACTTGATCTTGAAGATCTTTTCCAATCATAATGATTCTATGATTCTCTTTTCCCAACTCTCCAGCCCAGCCAGGTCCCTCTGAATGACAGCATCATCCTCTGGCACATCAACCACTCCTTCCTGTTCTGTATTATCTGCAAACTTCCTAAGGGGTCACTCTGTGCCTTCATCACTGACTTCAGTGATGAATAAATTGAATAGAATTGGAGCCAGTACAGACCTCTGGGGAACACCACTAGCTACAGGCCTTGAAGCACCACAGATCACAATTTTTTGAGCTCTGGTATTCAGCCATTTTGCAATCCACCTCACCGCCCCCTCATTTAACCCACACTTCACAAGCTTGCCTATGATGATATCATAGGAGACAGTCTCAGAGGCCGTGCTGAAGTCAAGGCAGACAACATGCACAACTGTTCCCTCACCTACCCAAGCCAACTCATCATAGATTTCTACCATATTTGTTAAAAACAGTTTTCCTTTGGTGAATCCATGTTGACTACTCCCGATCTTGTCCTCTACATGCTTCGAGCTCTCACCAAGATCCCTTACATCATTTCTGGTGTAAGAACAGTCTCAGTTCCTGACTTACAGTGTCAGGACAGTGCGTGTTAAACTGCTCACATGAAGTTTCTATCTCACTCCTTACTGAAAGAAAAGCTGATTTTCTATTTTTCTAATTCATTTCATGGGCAACCTCACAAGACACGGTGTGACTGCAGACTACAGAACTTCCAAATTCAGTTCATTTCTTAGTCATCCACCTTTGAAGAGTTACCAAGGTATCTGCCAGTCCCTGATCACCACAGTTTTGTGCACAACAATTAGTGTAAATCCCACCTTTATTTTGTTGACGAGTAATGGAATACAAATGCTTAGATGAAACTATTAAATTCTCTTTCTTCCAGAAAATATCTTTTGTTAACTAAAATATCTTTTGTTAACTAAATCTGTAATCCTGTGAAGACACTCCATGTTAACAAACATGCAATGGAAAAAAAGGGCAGAAGAGTGGAGATGTAAAGGAGTTTGAGAAAAATCACCTTAGATGCAACTTTTCCTTTTATAAAAGAAAATCTGTACTCTATGCTAAAAACAGATGACAAAGACTGGATTTGATTGAGATCTATAAAATCAGTTCTAAGGCTCTCTTCTAGTTTTTCCTGATCCGAAATAAGAATATACCAAATTAAGCAAACATGTGTTAGTCTCAAAATAAATGGAAGAAACTTACTTGTTATGAAATATATACTGTAAAACTACTTGCTGCAGGATGCTAGTAATGATGAAAAATGTTACACATATGTACACATATGTACACATATGAAAGAAAAAGAAGAAAAAAAAAGCTTATGAAATTAATAGGAGAAAAATCTTTTAAGGATTATTAAACACAAAACCCCTGCCACTGGTTTAGTATGTTCCTGATTTTCAAATTCGCTCAGTACTGTTGTTCTGGGAAGTACCACTCTATTCTTCTCTATATTCCTCCTTTAGCACCTGCTACCAAGCACTACTGGGAAGAACATATTTGCTCTAAATAGTCTGATCTGTTTTCACCTTCACAAAACTTTCTTCTTTAATCATACTACCTGACCACGCTGTGAATTCTATAGCTTTTGTGAAGAAAAAAACATAAACATCACTAGGATCATGACCAATAATACTTGCTCCATAAGGATATTAATTTCTTGGCTGTTTTCCAGCCAGAAACTTGTCTTGGTGAGTTATTACTCGTGTGGAAATAAAACTGAAGCGAGATTTTGAAATCTTTCTCATTTAGATGAACACAGCTGAACTAATTACCGGAAATGGACATAGGTGAAGGCTACCCATACTGAAATGTCAGCAAATAACATATTCTATGCAGTCTCTTAAAAAACAAACCTTGTACCATCTTAAATTACTAGACAACCTGGATACTTACTTGCTTATTTATTTATTTGTTTATTCATTTATTTATTTATTCATTTATTTTATGTGTTATATTCACTAGTTTAGATAGTTAGATAGTTCCTTTCATGTTATTTGCTTCAACAAATATTTTTTAGAAAATACATATAATTCAATATCCATGCCATCAGCCTCAATCATTCAAAAAAGGCTTTTGATAAAATCCAGCATATTGTCATGGAAATGTAATGGTTTTGCTAAAAAACTTTTGGGTTTCCGAATTTGTGGGCATATTTTCAGTCTTCCCTTTATGATTTGCCTGTTTTGCCTTTATTTATTGGTTTATTATTGTACTTGCAGAACTATTATATGAAAAAGAGAACCTGATCTAGGTATTAAAATATCAGTGACAAAAACTGGGTAGTTCTATTCTTCTGCTTCAAATCCTTACTTATTTAGTCTATCAGAAATACTTCACATGCTTGACACACATCCTTCTGGACTGAAAAACATCACAGCTGCCAGAAGACAAAGATTCTTGTAGGCAACTTTACATATTGTGGTTCATTTGACCACAGAGATAAAACACAAATATTTGCTGTCTGCCATTGTGTCTATGACATAGAAATCTATAATTACAAGTCACATTTCAATCATAACCAGATTGTTTTGAACATTACTGTATAAAACTATCATTTAATAAATTAAATAGAACCTTAAATGTCTTTGATGGAAACATAGGGGCTTAAAATGATATATTGGGCTTAAATAAGGACGTCTCTGCCACATGGGAGACTTTTAAGTCTGAGACAAGTAGTCTCTCCTCAGATCAGAGGCAATTTCTTTTTACCACAGAATATTTATTCTGCTGTATGTGGAAAATTAATTTGGTCTCAAATCTGTTTGTCTAAATTCAGATCCTGGAGAGAGACTGAGCACCAACAGAAGACTAAGTGATGCATGAATATTTTGGTGAACTCCAGTTATCTATGTACAAAAGCACAATTGTTTCAGCACAGCAGCAGCAGCAGTTGCAACCAGAAGCAATTTGTATATACATTACATACATACTATTATATATACATATATATATATATATATATATATTATATACATACTATATATATTTCCCTGTGGGGTTGGCAGTAGAGATCAGTGTTTTGCCTTCACAGTACGACCACAGATGTAACGTGTGCAAGGCATCTTCAGGTGGCAGGTGGACTTATCTACGAGACTAATAAATAAAGTTTCTTTTTAGTGTATTACTCTGAAAAAAAATCTAAGTCCTTTTCATTTGAGGGATAGTTATGAAAATCATGAAAAATTAGAAGGAGATGACAGGACCTTAATGTTGCACTAATGCAGCAGCATCTCTCATCTTTGAGCAGCTTTGTAACAAGATGAGCAGATCATTCTTGCCTGTGAGGCTGAACCAGGGACAAGTCCATCACTGGCATGTTATGTTGTAAAATTCAGATGCCCAGGATGTAAGCATTCATTCTACAGAAATACAAATTTCATTCTCTGGTAAGGTTAAGTCTTTTGGGAACATATGCAGTTCAAGAATATTTCATGTAAGCAAGAAGACTCTTTAGCTCTGGCACAGTGAGTTAGTAAAATAGGTAAGAACATTTGATTCACTTAGATCAGAAATCAGTATCTTTGTTAAATATTTTAGCAAGTCAGTACTCAAATAGATGAAGAATATATAAGTGTTATCTTGAGATAGCATAAAGAACTCTGCTCTTTATGGAGTCAGGTAACTTTACAATAAATTATAAATGGTAGTAGAAGTGAAATTTTAAGCAACTTTAAGAAGAACATAAATAAGAATAAAAAGACAAGAACAAGAACAAACACAGGAATAAGAATGAATAATAAAAATAAATGACCATACAACAGAAGCTAGTGTTAGATTTGGTGTCAATATTTGTATAAAAACTTGGAGTTGTATTATTGGAAAATCAGTCAAAAGAATTTTGTGTCAAAGGAAATTGGTTAGGAGATACAGTTAATGTCTGTGTTGCAGATCCAACAGCAGTCATGTCTGGATTCAGCAGGTTAATAGACACCTCAGAGGTTTTGGTCTTCAGTGCTGGAACATGTCACGACTTCGTTGCAAAAGCAGAAAAGTGTATCTTTAACAAAGCAATTGTGCTTCGTCCTGCAAGAGTCTGGCAGTTCTAAATGCCCTGGGGTTTCCCAGGAAATTTCTCAGTTGCTGAGAAATCTTAGCATCAGAGCTTCTGCTTTAAGTCTAAAAGTCCAGAGAACATTAATAAGAGCTTCCTGGACCTAGAGGCTCCACATCACACACCTGGTCCATGAATTTCATGTTCTTTACAGTCTTCTCCAACTTAAAGTTATATAATTCTTTACCCTGAAGCAATTCTGACTATTAGGATTTTTGCACATGTGGGTCTATAACAACGAAAAGTAAAATTTAAAGTGCTATATCTAAATGCTGAATTTTGTGCAGCTCTAAATATATTCTAACTGAGCAGCATATGTTCTTCTATATCTCAAAGTTCAGATCACACAAATCCTAAGTTTGGACAAAACAAATACTTCCTAGGAAAAGCTCTGCCATGTTCTTTAAAATATCTTCATATTAGAAAGATATAGAAACATTTTGAAGAAAACCTTAATCAAATATTTTTCTGTAAATATATGATATTAATATTTCATGTATTCATAACATATATAATATAACATATATTCATAAAAGCAAAATAGTTAAGACAGCTATGAATCATCAGGAAAATTTTGAGATTAAATATTGGAACCAAATTCAGAGAGAAAATACCTAAAATGCATTTAAAAAGAGGCCCTAGAATATTCTTCTGCAATCGAAAACATAACAAATTGCTCTAAATTTTGAAATTATTAGAAAATTAGAGCTATCATCTTTCATTAATCTCTAGGTCAACTATCATAATGAAGAGCAGAAACAGCCAAATCCTATTTTTTTTTTTTTTTGGCTAGTATCATCACAAAAATATTCTTTGTTAATTAATAAAATAATTATAATAACCCACAAAGATGCCCACAAAGTTTACTATAAATATCAACACATAAACAAATGATTTATAAAGACACATTACATGCAACTATATAGACACATACGTCATCTTAGCCTCAATAATTAAGAGTTAACGTGAGACCTTTTTTTATACTGGTAACAACTCTAAACCAGCTAAGCTGTGTCAATGCTTTGTTCATTTAAAATTTAGGGGAGATGCATGCTTTATTTCATTTTAAAGGGAAACAAGTGAAGATAGAATAATAGCTAGCTTCACACCAGAAGTTACTAGTGTGTTGGGAGCAAAGGTTACATTGCACAAATTGCCTTTAAAAGAACATCATTTCCGGATCCATTGAAAGGTGGCATTATCATTTCAGTCCAAATATCTGACCACAAGACTGTGTTTATACACTTCTTGTTTCCCTAATAATGCAAAAGTATCTTAGAAGATAGTGCTAGATTCAAGATAAGAAAGGTTTCCTTTGCAGAAAGCTGAGCAACAGAAAACTACATATTATAGCCTGTCATAGGGGTAACAATTTCTCATAAATGTCACAACACCAAAACTCTCACAATAATGACAGCTGTCACTTTGATTTGCAGAAATTCAGGAATTTCTTTAAGTCAGTTTAACATTGCACTGTATTTCCATTTTGAGCTCAATATGTCCTTACATTGTGATGCTCCTCGTTCTCTCTTTTTATAATCGTAAAGCTACAAAGCAAAAGAACATCTTCTGTAAAGTCACAAGACTTTACAGACTGCCTCCTTGCAGATAGCACCTTGCAGATCAAGGTGAAAGAACAGCATTGCCTTATAGGATGGAAAGTGTTGAGTTACAGAACACAGAGGTCAGCAAGCCCATACAAATGCAAACGGAGAGACAAACAATAGCTCCCACACCAAGAAACCAAAAATATTTAGGTCAACTCTAAACGTGAAAAAAAAAGTTTTGGGGTCACTCTTACTCCAGACATGAATAATGGAGTTGTTTAATGGGGTTGAATAATGGGGTTGTCCTAATTAAAAACAAACTAACAGGTCAGTAGTAACTATGTGTGCTCATTGCCATTCCTCATTGTTTCCAAGACAACAAAAGAAGCCTATGAAACTATGAAACAAAGGAAGGTTATGAAACTATGTGGATTAAGAAATATCTTGGTCCATATTTGGAGTATGGCTAAGGGAGAAGCAGTACTACCCTTGCTTTGCCTTGTGCCGAGGACCTTTCCAAACTGCATAACCTTACCCTGGGACCCAGAGGCACTGCTGTACCCTTGTACCCTTCAGCACTTCCCCTTTCCACAGCACTTATCAAACCAATTTTAATCAACTGATGCAGGAAAATGACTTCTTGATTCAAGAGAATGCCACTGGCTGATATGTTTTGGGTCATCTTCTGCTCTTCCACCAGGCGTGAAAAGAAAGAAGCTGACAGGAAGATCTTCAACAGACCAAACAGAATTTTTGCATTAGCAACACAATAGTCATCTTCTCATCACAAAAGACTGCATTTTTAATATGGTTTTTCATACTGCTGTTGTGAGGCAAAAACTATTAGAATCAAATAAGAAAGCAATTTTAAAAGTAGGGAGGTTTTGCAAAATCCATTTCTCCTTGCTTCAAAGTCCACAATGTAAGCAAACCAAATATTCCCTGTGGAGATCTGCAATTGTCATTAAATTGGAGGTGCTGGTATGACCATTGGAGGTAAAAAAATTCGTAATTCTTTTTATAGGCATTTGTCATACAGAATCAAGAAATGCAAAACAAAAACAAAACACAGTATCTGTTCACCTGAATATTTTAAGATTAGGGCTTATATTGCAACTTAATCAATTTCACGTAGTTATAAAACTCACTTGAAAGTTAGCCATGTTTAATTGAATAAATACATCATGAGTAGCGTGTTTGTTTCAAATTGTTTTGTTTGTTTCAAAAATAACAACTTACTTTGCTGAAAAGAGATGTCACAAAATTTCCTTTGCCTAGCTTTGTGAGATGTAGTTTATTTTAGTTATAATTCATCCAAACAAATTTATTGCTCTTTTTGTTGATGCTGAATATCATTTGCCTTAAATATTATCATTAAAGAGAAGGTAGAGAAAATAACTATTTAAATAGATCAGTGAATAGCTGTGACTCTTTGTTAGACAATGTTCCTTGCTTGAGTCTTGCTAGTGTATGAGATTCTCTGAAAAAGTGACTTTTATTGTCCTCTTTTTCATTTTAAATAAATGTTGAAATGAATATGCAGTTAAAAATAAAAAAGAAAATATAAATGAAACTGACAAACAGTGTAAAAGGAGCAAGACCTTGTCCTATAAAAAATTAATTATACTTCCATAACTGCCTCAACTATTTGCCAGTTGCTCTATTAACTGGATTTTTAATTGTACTTCTGGATTTCAGAAACCATGCAACTTGATTATGTTAATGCCTCTCATAGTCCTAGAAGCAGTTGTTGTTGACAGCATGAGCTTGCCAAAGTTTGACATGTCCCACTTCCAAGAGCTGGAGGATAATTTTATGAGCAGTATTTCTGTTCCAATATTAAACCATACATACTGGACATTTCGTTTTCTTCTCCCATCCGATCCCCCAGATGAAATAGCACTTAGCCTTCTTTTGAAGGATGGACAAGGAATATGATACCAGCTCAGTAACCCAGGAGGTGAACTCAAGAGAGGAATATTTGATTAGTTAGTTAGAATACAATTGCATATTTTATTGTAATATAAAACTACTGTATCTCATTACACTTGTCTTCATATAAGTTTCAGTGGAGAAATTCACAAAGTAATTTTCTGTTTCAAACTAATAAAGGTCAAATAGTTTATTATAATACAGTCTCCTCTTTAAATGTGTTTTAATGACAAATTAAAGTTATTTTTCATCTGATTTTAAATTTTAAAAAGAATGTTTTGAATTAAAAAAATGAAAATGAAAAAAAGTTCCATATTCTCAATATTTTTTTCCTGTAAAAAAATATTTTCCAGGTCTTTAACACTGCTACTTTGTCCCTGTTCATAAACAGTCAGGTATATTTTGGATTGCAGACTTGTCTAAATATTTGTCTCTATTTCTCCAAGTTTCAAAGATTTTTCCAAAATTTATCTTGCTGAATATGAAATAAGCCAGCCTGTCACAGTTTTTCTAAGCTATTTATTAATATCCTTCCACTCAATGTATAAGCACTGGCATTTTCTTTCTAAATCTACTAGGTCTCATAAGGAGATATAAAGTCTTAGAAGTTACATTTATTTGATATTTAGAATCATTAATTCTAGAAAACTTTTGAAGTTTTTTTTTTTAAGAAAAAAAAAGTAGGAATGATGTTCAGCATTTTCTTACTGTGGTCCCGCTTCAGATCATTATTTTAAAATGAGGAATCCCTTTCATGCACAAAACAATGTTAACTGCATGCCACGGCAAATATATGTAGTACAATAAATAAATAAATAAATAAAAGTATACATTTTGAGACCCAACTTAAAACCTCAGAAGCCTCAAAATTCAGGAGTTAGAGCTGAAATTAAAATAAAGATGAACAAACAAATAAACAATGCTTCCCTTAAAAAACTTTGACATGACTTATGATCTTTGAAGAGCTGCCAACCCCCAAATGCTACAAACTGAGAATCTCTCTCATTGATTTCATTCTCTTTAAAGTCACAGGAAAGACCAATTATAGCTTCAGTAAGCTTTACAGAAAGGAAAGGCACCATAATACATAATATGAACAGAAGTGAAGTATGAGTTATAAGATGAACAGCAGCTGTTGAAAATACTGTCAAACAGCTCATGTGAACATTGGTTCTTTTACCTTTGTTTTTTTTTAAAGCATCTCCTGAAGTTTCTTAGCTTCAGAATGAGAAGACAGCGTTATTTTCCCCTGGGCACAGTATCCCATGAAATGAAGCATGTATTAAATCCACAAAAATGTCAGGTGTATATACTTTATGCAGAAGTAAACTCATTCTTCTAAAAAATACGATCCTGTTTATGTCCTTTTCTTTTTTTCTTATAAAAGAAGATTTACCACTTATATGAGTTTTGAAGTCAAACAAATATTTAAATAGAGCCTGGAATAGACTCTTTCTTTAGCATTTCTCAGTAATACAGAATGTGTAGGGTACATTGGATTTAAGCTGAAAAAGCATTGTCAAGTCTATCTTTTGTCCTTGGGCATGGTAACTTGACACAATAACATTATAATATGTTCCCGTTATTTAGTACAAGATATTGTGGATTCCGTGTCAAAGAATGTAACACTGTGTTGATATTTATCTGGCCTTTCTATGACTGATCAGATATTTCCAGAATATATTTTTTCACTTTTCTTATCCTTTCTCCCTTTCCCCATTTCCAAGAAAACATGCCTCTTTCTCAAAATAACATTTTTCTCATAGCCTTGATGGACACAAAGTTTTCTGTTGTTGTTGTTATTTTGTTTTCAATTAAAATATGCAATTACTTTTCAGAAAAAGATACTGTGAAATTTTTTTCAAGCAATTCTCCAAAATGTGCATACTTTTCTTTTCTATGTTATACAGAATATCTGATATACCCTGTGAGCAGCCTATTACTGATTATTCTGTACTAATTATTCTCTTCCTCTGCAGCACTTCAGTGCTACCAGCTGAATTTTCTGAAGATGCTTTTACTGTAAACTTAATTTCAGACCGGTCATAGGCTTTGGAGATATCCTATGAGATTTGGATATTTGAACCCCAGTGGTGCCTTTTTCTCTGGGGCAGTGGTGCCTTTTTCTCAGTTTCCTCTGAGGGCAGACTAACTCTTTTGATCAGAGTGAGACTTATTATTAGAATAAAAAAAAAAAAAAATCAAAATGAGGTGAAAGGATAGATTGTGTGTGGATAGCATCAGCATTTAAGAGGTCCAAGAAAGAGGTGAAAAGAAAACTACTCTATTAATAAACTTCACGACACGTGACAGACACATCATATATTTTTGAAAGTAAACTTAATTATAGTTCTCCTGCTATGATTATCAGGGAGGGAGGTGTAAATATCCAAGTCTGATGGGCTGCCAAATCACAGCATACAATTAGACAGGATGTAAGTGTCAAGCACCAGGTGATATGTGGCCAAAGGTGAGAGAAGAGAGCAGCAGGGGAGTGTCGGCACCTCTAACAAGCATCACACTGGGGAGCCAGTCTGGTGGGAACGAGCCTTTCACCATGTCCCAAAAGCCCCTAAGCCGTCAGGAAAAAGATCCACAGGAACAGGTTTACATGAATATAACATCTTTCACTCCAGTGACTTTTAGAATGATTTTTCACCAAAGAGATTTTCTAATTAAACCTAACACTATATTTCTCAGTTAAAACGGGTTTAATATGACAAATGGTTGTTAAATCTTAAAGGCCCTTTGAAGGAATAAAACTTCTGAGGGTTTGGCCAAGAAGTGTGGGTCAGCACTGAATGAATGAGAAGACACGTTCAAGCTCAGCTGCAGGCTAAACTGGAAACAAAATCCTCGTTTAGCACAATAAGCAGTTCTGGCAATTTTGACTTCTAGAAGAATTGGTCCTTCTCTCAGCTGCTCTAACATTAAAGCATACAATCCCTGCTTTGGGGCAGTGCTTTCCAGTTTAGCTTTACTGATGGTGGAAAATAAAGAACAAGAGAGCTATGCATTGACGCTGTGTCTGCCTGCAGACTCCAGAGAGCTGAGATTAACAGATCTGGTTGCGAGAGCAGCAGACAGATCTTAACAGCAGGGCCAGACAGAGAAAAAAAAAATAGTTTCTAGAAATGTAATTAGAAAAATAAGCAAAGAATATGCAAACATTTATTAGTGAATATTGTGAGAAATATTTTTAGCTTTTCCAATCAAAACAAAAAGGTTCTATCTACCAAAACTATCTACCAAAACTATTGTAGAATGGTAAAATATTTGATTTACAGTTTTCAAATGTTTAAGTCTAACTGATCTGTCTTACCAGAATCCCATCTCTGTGAATGTGATGTTTCCAAAACACAGCAAAATTACTGAAAAAAATTTTTTTTTTCTGATGATAAAAAAGGAAGCCAAAATCAATCTCTAACAAAATAAAAATTGTCTATGAAAAAAAATTGATGAGCTTATCTGGCAACTCAGAGACCTCAAACATTGCAAAGCACTAGACCATAATACCAGAATTAAAACTGACTTAAGTAAATAAATAATAATAATAATAAATTTCTAAACTGAACTCTGATCAAGATAGCAATTTCAAAACATGCTCAGATCTCTAAATTAAAAATAAAATTTTATTCTTCAAGAAAGATGAGACTAGATGGGGTGAATGTCAGAAACTTTCAAGAATATGATCTTTATTTCTACTTTCTGTCAGATTGTCCTGCGAGGAGGCTAAAAGCCCTGAATCCATCTGTATGATGGTAGTCACCATGCTGATAGTTGGGAAAGCACCAGAGGTGGTCCCCTAGGCCACAGCCCAAGCTACCTGCACCGTTTGCTACCTGAACCTGATTAAAGTGTCATGATCCCAACGCTTTTCATGGAAGAACATTTGTCAAGACTGTTCTGCAAGCTGCTGTTCTCTCCATAACACCTTTCTTTCCATTTGCTGTGGCACAGGACAGTGGAAATGGCAAAAGTGGTCCTTGCCCTGAGCATACAACTCATGCACATCAACCAGCAGAAGCACAGGCCAGTTCTATGACTTTGTAAGGGTTTGAACACTTTAGATAAAAGTCAATTGGCAAATTCTGCATGTTTGACAATCCTGTCTTGACAGCACGGAAAACACCGCCTACAGTTCTTGATACAGGTTGCCTAACCTCCTGCTGAAGAAGTGTTGTCATCAAATCATTGCACCTTTCCATGGCAATGTGAGTTCCTCATCATTAGAGAGTGATTTAGGGTAAGAGTCTGCAAAGATCAGTCCCAAGGCGAAGCTCTTTGAGCCAAAGCAATAGCTTTCTAGCAGAGTTTGGGCCACACCTGTCACTCCCAGCAGAAACGAAGGCCACACAGTTGTGCATGGATAGAGAAAGGTGGATAAGTGACAAGCACTAAGGTGTGCTCACATGTGGAGACATGCCTTTGGTGCTGAGGTCCTGATCAACAGATACATGTGAGAACTTGGCTGGAAAAAGAATCTCGGTTTCCTCTGAAGCTCTAATACCTCTCACAGCATAGTTTTGGTCCTGCCCCAAGCGGTGCCATTCCCAGAGAGAAAAAGAAAACAAAAGTCTAATGGCAATTTTCAAGCTTACGGATTCAATACAGCATTGCGTGGTATATTCTGCAACTCTTCCCATTTCTAAGGCCTCTCTTTTTTACTTTTCTGCAGAAAGATAGTGACGAAATTGAATGAGGCCAAGAGGTAAAGAAAGAAGACCCCCAAAAGAAGACAATCACAGATAAATGCAGCAGCTGCCAAATCCATTAGTTTATTGGTAGTACCACTAGATGGTATCCATTCTCCAGCTTTCACTTTTTTTTTTCCTCATTGTTTTATTAACACATACTGGCACAAAAGCACTCATATTTATCCTAAATATGCTTAAGGCATTACACTGAGGGTTAACGTAAGTATATAAGTAAATGCATACTTTTCTTTTTCTTTTCTTGCTTGTGTTAGGCCTTTTATTCATGACACACAATACAGAGAGAAGCAACTCACTTTATCCACAGTGTCTGTCCCAGCTACTTAGTGCAGAACTTTCGATCCAGGAATGGGACTGCTGGTTTAACAGCCCGTTCTGCTAACATCATGTTTCAGCCTCTGAGGACTTGTATACAAGAGCCTGGTAAACATGCAACCTGAGGATGACACATGGCTGTGCTATGTAAGGCAAGAGGTATGTGAACAGACCAGCATTCAAGACCAGCAGGGAGTCTAAAAACATCTTCTACACCTGATGTTCACCAATTAAATGCAAAGTAAGCAGCCACAAATAAAATTTTTACTTTGTTAGTAGAGATGTCAGCTAAGAAAATGATTGAGGAGTTGTTATTCAGCTGGTTTAGATTACAATGAGCAGCTTGTACTTTTTGGCTAATCTAGCAACAGGTGGACTTTGTTTATTTTTCATACTTAACAGGGAGATCCCATTTAGAATCTCTAAGTTTCACTAGGCTTTCAGCTTCTTTGACTTTAATGATTTTACTTGGAAAGTAGCTCTTTAAATTCCTTCACCTTATAAGCAACATAAGGAAAGGCTCTGTCATTCTAAGTTATTACAACATTCTTTTTTGATTCCCAGTGTATTTTTTTTCAGGACTTTAGCACTTGCCATAAAATGACAGAGTGCACATTTTCTGAAAAATGTTGACCTGAAGTTATCTAGACTCTTTATCATCTTGTAGCCATATTTTTAATATTTATTTTCTCATGTATCTAGATGTGATTTTAACGTGTGCTTTACTTGCTAATGGAATCCTGGAGTCAGACAGTAATTTGCTTTACAAATGTGCGTTTTTCATAATAATAAAATGATTACAAGAGTCAATCTGTCTGTTTTTTCTAGCAGTATAGTAAGAGACTCTTTAATCATCATTGCCTTTCTGAGTTCTGTGACACTTATTCCAGGTTAAGCAGGGAAGAAGGAAAAGATATCTTGGAAAAAAAAAAAAAAAAAAGAGTGGATGTGGATGCAACCACTGCTTTGCTGAAATCACAGGAAAACATTCAGCCTTCGTTTCTGAAAACCTAGTACTTTCTCCCTATGGACTGGTCAGAATGAGAATAAACCCTTGCACTAACAGCACTATTCCTATGCACTTCCCCAATCATCTGTAATAGCCTGTAATCCCATGATGATATCTGATTCTGGAAGCCAGGCAAAAGGAAAGTTTCACAGAGAAGCATCTGTCAGAGCATAATTAGAGGAAAAATGTTATGTTTAGGTAAGATACCCTACAAAATGTTCCAGAGTTCTTAGTGCTTAGAATTTATCTAATTTTAGAGTACCAGTTTATGTTTGCAACATCTTGCGTGTATGTATTTCTATTACATTATCTATCGAGCATGCACAGCATAGAGGTGCCTAGACAGAAAACTGCTGCTCCGTTCAATACAGATATTCCAAACTTGAAGAGTTAACAAGCCAGTTGAACCAGGTTCAATTTTATGGAGCAAACGGGGGATTTCAGAGCTCAGAAAGAGCTTCAAGCTGTTCAGTTCTTTTTTGTCTCCAACAGAGTTATCTGTGGAATTATCTGTGACCTGGGAGATAGTGTAACAACCTACTCGGTATTTCAATCGATTGGGTATGGTGGTCTCCAGAATAATCGGTTATGGTGGTCTCCAGAATAATCAAATTTTCCTTAATAGATCTGCAATATATATATATTTTTTTAAGTGTAGCTGGCTTTCTTGTCTTCAGTGTACTGGCATAACCATACATATGATGGCCCTGAAGGACTACTATAAATCATGGAAAATCAAGTTTTCCTTTGTGGCACATAGAACACTTGAATTTGTTCTGAAAATAGCCGATATCTTGGCGTCTGGGGGGGGAAAAAAAAAAAGTCAGCTTGTGTGATGACTCACATAACAACATTAACTATTTATTGTTAACTACATATTTGCTGTACTGACAACATACGAAACAGGGAGGAAAGCTGAATGTCACACAGAAGAGCAGTGATGTAACGTTCAGAATTCATGTTGTTCTGAGGACTTGTTTGACCTGTAATCACCTGTCTCAGACTTTTGCTATTAAAAAACCACATACCGGCTTATCTGCAAGCTTATATCCTCGCATCACAAAGTTAGAGCAAAAAGAGACGAAAAAAGAAGTAAATGATATCATTCAAGTGTTCTATCAAGTGAATACTGACCCTAGGCCCTAGTAGAACCATGATGATTTATGCCAGCTCTGAAAAGAGTTATAAGAATATGTGACAGTTACAAGCAGTTGTATATGTTAATGAGGTAAACAATCCTAGTTAAGAGTCTAACAAGCCTAGTTATACATAATCATAGAATCACAGAGTGGTTGAGGTTGGAAGGGAGCTCTAGAGATCATCCAGTCCAACCCCCTGCTCAAGGAGGGATGCCTAGGGCCTGTGGCACAGAGTCATATAGAATCATAGAATCATAGAATGCCTAGGGTTGGAAGGGACCTCTAGAGGTCATCTAGTCCAACCCCCCTGCACACGCAGGGTCCCCTAGAGCATGTGGCACAGGGTGATGTCCAGGCGGGTTTTGAAGATCTCCAGAGAAGGAGAC
>PTEX01000090.1:2763344-2779123 GCA_003342815.1 Eudromia elegans | reverse complement strand
AAAAAAAAAAAAAAAAAAAAAACCATCCTAAAAGCTGATTATGAACACATAAAATGCCAGGAAATTTATTTTATGCACAAGTAGTGGATTAGATGAAAAGGATAAGACCTTAACTGGGAAACTTAGCCTCTCCTGAAACACCAATAATGGCCTCCAATATATATTTTTAGGGCTATTTCAACAGTCTTGCCCACACTGCTGGATCTGAATGTGGATATGTTTACATATCACCACTCTATTCTCTCCAAAAGAATATTTCAAACGAATAATGTAGACTTGTCCTAACAAGGCCCTTCTCTAAAGGCTCCAGGAAAAGTCTCATATGGAGACACCACACAGCAGTTAGTCAGTAAGATCTTCTTCATGTTAAAATATGTGGCATTTTGCAACTAATTTCTTTCACTGACTTTTGCTGTTGTTAGAAATAACTTTTCCAAGGCCTGCTTTGGAAGAAAAGATAGAACTTCTGTTTAGATGAAACTCTCCACTTAAAGAGGCTCCACACTACAAGAGAAGCCTAAAAGTTGAGCTAACCCTTCTTACCATTGTTGACCTTTAAACAAAAGCATGATAAAAATGTCAAGGTGCATTTTGGTTTTGTTTTTGTTTTTTTTTAATAAAGGAACTTAAACACTCAGGGGAAAGAGAGAGAAAGGAAATACAGGCTTACTTTCTTACAGTCTTGCACATCAAACAATAGGTAATGTTTGGACACAACCTAGTCTCTATTGTAGCCCAAAGAGAGCTCTCCCTGAACTTTTCTTAATGGAATCTGCCCCACAACAGCAAGGACGACCCTCACAGCAGCTACAGACAAACTTGCATAGTTGTTTCACTCTTAGATTTCATGCAGTTGCTTGCAGCATTTTACAAACTCAAAGATTCCATGTGGGTGGCATTCTGCACTTGTATCCTATTAAGATGAATCATCTCAGCAGTGATAAATGAAGCTCTGTGGAAGAACTGTAAGTTTCTACCTGCTTTATTGCAGCCCACCGGGCTTTGCTAAAGAACTATGTTGACTGTAGTGGGTAGTGTGTATGCAGCCTAGGTAACAGAGGGTGAGTGCTCTCCCTGGGTACCTCTTTTGTGGCCACAAAAGGATAACTCACAATTTACTCTTTTCTCTCACTTTTGACATGCACCAGGTATTCAGTCTTGTTGAGCGCCGTCCTGATTTTTATTTTAGCAGTTGAGCTAAGCAGTCTGTCACGAATTAGCCTTTCATGCTGGTCAAGTCTCCATTCCAAACTCACCAGAATTTTCCTGTCCTTAAAATTCCCAATGAAACTTCTAAACAGTACAGAACTTCTGGAGTTTCACTCCAGTTCTTCTCTTTCTCCCAAATAATCAGCCCACAGCTTCTCCTTAAAATCTTCAAGCAACAACCAAAGATCAAAGATCAATAAAATGAACTTAAATGTTTCTCATTCGCACACACTTCAATTCCTATTCCCTTCTGGAGTTCTTTAACTTGTTTTCCTTCTTTCATATGCCAGCCACTCAGTGCTACCCCCAAGAGCAGATGTCAAGTTTCCCAGTTTTATCTTCATACTACATTTCTTCCATTCTTATTTGCTGTTTCAATCAACTCAGATACCTCCAGACATCTAAGCACTGTTGCAAGAATAAGCAACTTCTGACCTCCATTAAGCTCTCTCTTTGTGAGAATTGCATTTTTACTCTGATTTCCAGTCCTATAAAGGCTTTTGATAGCATTATTGATGTAAATCTCTCAAAATAAGGGGATCAACTGACATTACAGTGCCCAATCAGAATCAGGACCTCTATTAAAAAGCTGAAAGATCGTGCTAGTTACATATTCTCCACTCTTCCTATCCTGTTCTAGCACATGTTTTCAAGGAAGCTAGACAGTCCTGGTGGCACCCGGGAGTACTGTTTTTTTTGTTTTTGTTTTTTTCCATGCATGTTTCTGTAGCCAATTTAATCTAGTTCAAAACAGCCTGCATGGATGTGTGCTACAAAAATAAACTTTAAATCACTTCAGAACCTGCTAAGCACTTACCATTATTTCTGAAAATAAATATTTTTTGTTTAAGGCACTGGAGAGAGAATACTTTCCATATGGCTTTGCCTTCCACACCAGAGGGACTTCTGTCATCTTCCAAATATGCACCCATCCCTTTGTGTCTGCACTGTAAAATGAAGCCAGAATATGTTCCTTAGCTGTTCAGCAATAAAGAAGGGTCCCTTTTTCTAGACTTTTTTTTTCTCTCCACAATATATTCTTATGATACCTTATGGATCTAGTCAAGCTCCTTTTTATGTAAGGACAAAAATTTCTAAGATGTGCTACTTTTCTATTTTTTTCCTAGCAACAGGAAGTAGCAATAAGGAGATTTTATAGAAGATAGCAATAAGGGGATTTTATAATATTGTATTAAAGTGAGAGGTATGAGACAAACAGTGGGCTTGAGCTACCCTTCAGAGCAGACTGTCAGGTCTCTATATCAAACAATGACATGAAAAAGAAGGAACTACCATATTTTGCACGGGTAATTAGGAGTCTAAACTCATTTCTGTTACCCTCATTTCCAAATAAATAATGATTATCTAAGTCTCTAAGTCTTAGTTGTTTTCCATGACAGAAAAGAAAGCAAGGGAAGAATGGTGGTTTATTCTCATCTGGTATTCAATGGAGTTTGCCTATATCTCAGCGACTTAAAGAGAGAAAAAGCCATAATGTTGCACAGAACACAAAACAAAGCTTCCAGTGTTATTTCATACAATGGTAAAATTCAACTCTTAGAACATTTTTTTTTGTTTTGTATATTTTTATAGCACTCCAGTATTTCAGAAATACTCAGAAATTGTCATATCCCCCAAACTATGCCAGAAATGAGTCCTTTTTTTGCCTGTGGCTGATTCCAATCGCAGAACATAAAAGTCCATATCTACAAATTCTGGTATAGCAATGCTCCAGATGGGATTTCTCAGGAATGTTGCTGCTTTTAATGTGATCTTGTACTGGTAAAATAAAGCTCAGGAAAAAAAAAAAGAAAAGAAACTCTGTATCTTCAAAGCAAACAAATGCTTTACTTGTATGTTGCCTTGTCTTGACTGCAATTGGTTTCCAAAATACTTCTATATCTTTTAGTAGATTATACTTGGGAATGACAGAACAGTTGTAAGAAAAGCAGTGATCTAATAAACAGAAATAAATTGAATTCTATTATTTATTCCTCTTGGGATATATTGTTAATTATTCTTGGTTATGTGGATATTGCAAAAATATGTTTAATGTTAACAGAACATTTTGGGTAAAGGACTTTCTTATTGCAAAATGCAGATCTAGCAGGAAGGAAACCACTATGTAACTACATACAAGAGTGCAGGCCACATGAGTCCTTTGGCTTATATTAGGAGATCATCTATCACAGGAGTTAGAGCTTATGTGTTTTGCCAAAATACTTTTGCCAGCTTTTTGTGTTGATTTATAACCTAAAAAAAAAAAAAAAAAAAAAAAAAAAAAGATTACTAGATTGAAGGTTTGGTTGAGCATTCTTATCTTATCGTTAACATATTTTCAGGGGATTTTTTTTTTCCCTTTTGATCTTTTTAGGGGATAGAGAGGGAAGAGATGCTAAAGCAGGAGGTTCTGTTTTCTGAACTGATTCATCTCTCTGAATTTATCTCACTAATCAGAGGATAAAATTTCAAGGAATATAATCTTGGTTGAATAAAACAGAAACAAAATTAAGTTAGTGGAGAGTATAATATGGACTAGGTAAATCTCTGGAGCATTTTGACTTTTATCTGTCTTGTTGTGAGTCGTTCACAAAAGAACACATACTGACACACACAGTCTTATGTAAATATGTGCATGTGTGTGTGTATATATTCAGCAATATTTTTCCCTGAAATAAGTCATCTCTGTGTCCAATTGTGAGATTAGTTTAAGTAACTCTCCTCTAATTTCTATAACCTAGTCATCAAACTAAAAGCTTTCTCCCCTTCTCTTGGGGTCTTTGGTCTGCCACCACACAGTTACCAGCATAAGAGAATCAGCAAAAACTTATTAAAGCTGAAGAATTCATTTTTTTCCCCATTGCAGTGGAAAATGGTATTACTGAGTGTTTCACAGGCCATGTACACATATATACAAGAATCTACAGCTTATGAGCATGCATGGGCACAGAACTTGTTTTCTTGCTGTCTATATGACCTGATATAGAAATGATGAGAAATAATGTTCATAATAAAATTGACAGATTATTCTTTGCTGCATGTGCTTGGGAAATATCTGTCTATTTGCTCATGGATGAAAATAAATAAATAAATAAAACCTTTGAGGGGAAAAAAAAAAGGTAGGTGAAACTGGGCCTTCAAAATAAGTGTCTGTCTAGTTATCTTTCACTTTGTTGATATCAGGAGTAGAAAGTTTGCATTCTTCCTAATTTCCTATTATGTCCTCAGACTGATTTGTTTCTCTGTAGCAGTATAAGTTAAGTGAAAAACATTTTTTTCCCATTTTATTCATCTTACTAAGTGTTTTTAGTTTTGGTCTTTTTTTTTTTTCCAAGTAAACAGCAGTGTCTTAAAAACTAATTAATGAGCTATGAAAATTATTTATGTCTAAGCAAATTTTCAAACTTGGCTTGGAAGAGAAGGATGATTCTTTTTCTCTACTAAAGAATGAAATGCTCTACACAGTCCTCAAAATGCTGTCTCTCTGCAAAGTGCTGAAAATTTCTTGTTTCAGAAAGCTGTTAGTCTGATGATCTTTAGCAACCTTCTGTGCATACTGTTGTTGCCTCTCATTTCTTTGTCTGATATCAAGACATTTCCGAAGCCTTACTTTTTTTAAAAAAAATCAGTGGATACAAATTGATGATCCACACTTCGTATTCCCTGTTTTCCTTCTCGCTGCTTAAAAGGTGGTGAATATACAGTAATATTCTGAGCTGCATAATGGGAGGCAGAAGTGCTTTTTTAATCTTTCTTCACTGAGAGTCGTATTCATTCAGAAATATCTCTGATTTTGAAATTATCAGATAAAGAATTTCCTCGGGAGATTTAAGGAATTAAAGTATACATATGTAAATATAAAGTATATATACAAATAAGAAATCTGATTGATTTCAGTGAGCAGTGTAATCAGTTACATTGCTAGGAGACCAACAGGAGGCCAAAAAAAATATAAAATTAAGAGATTAAGGGATATCATTTAAGTTGCAAGTAACGGAAAAAGAGGGAGTAAATAAGCAAGAAATGCAGTTTAAAATTAAGATACTGTTTCTGTATATCATATAGCTGTGGCATCACTCATTGGCAAATGCAAACATGGACTTTGTTGTATTCCATCCAATCCATGGTTAATGTTGCAGCAAAAATCTGGTTCATATTTGCCTTTCACGCATACTAAGACTTTGCTCCTTTATATTTTCAAATTTGAAAAATAATGAGAAAAACATTAATCCTGAAATAGGGCTTCCTGAAATTAGGAAACATGTGCAGACAGAGCAAATGCTGTCTCAGCTTTTGTACTCACTTTTACACAATTAAAAACACTTGGAAAAATAAATATTTCATTTTGTATGCTTTTTCATTTGTGTCTCTGGTCTTTTTTGTCCTTCATATATCAGCTATTTAACTGATATGAAATATCTACTGTTCTGATCATTTTATGATGACTACACAAGCAGAGGTAAATGTGCTATACATGTGTATCTTCTCTGCTCTTATTATGGTTATCAGTTCAAGAGATCAGCTGTCACAATTCCTACAAAAACAACTGGATATTTTTCTTTTGCATTATTCTATTTTGAAGTAGAAAAATGTATTTCATGCATCTCCTCACACAGAACCTCAGAAAGAACAACTTAAAAGTTGTAATTTGTAAAAGTTGTAAAAGTTGTAAAAGGAGCAATGCTAATCTATCAGTGTTCCTCAGATTCTCTGAGGCTATTTTTGTGGGACAGCATTCAAAAATAATATTTCCAGAAATAGATATTTCCAGAAACAAATATTTCCAGAATGTCTTACTACTATTTAAGATTTAGAAATTATCATATATTTTCTTACTATGTTTTCTCTACTGCCCATGCAAACACATCAAGAAACACCTCTAAATTTCAGTGTTGGAACAAAAGTTAAAAACTAGAAAGCCACAGTACTGTGCTTTGAGAGACACATAGCTGCTCTTCAATGGTTTTATGTTGTCAAAACTTTCAATGTATGTATTTTCAGAATTAAAGAATATGGGCATAATCACAACCACAGTCCTTACATGAACTATTCTGAGCTTGCACAAAGATCTTTAATTTAATATTATATTTGAGGAAAATGGAGTTATCTGATACTGCTTCAACACTGCAAACA
This sequence comes from Eudromia elegans, assembly GCA_003342815.1. Classification (NCBI taxonomy): domain Eukaryota; kingdom Metazoa; phylum Chordata; class Aves; order Tinamiformes; family Tinamidae; genus Eudromia; species Eudromia elegans. The sequence continues at coordinate 2,772,781 of PTEX01000090.1, read as the reverse complement.
AGTTCGCTAAACTTACTTTAACTACTTAATCTTAATCTTAATCTTAATCTTAATCTTAATCACTAATCTTACTTTCACTATATGCTGATATTAAGTCAGTCTGACTTGCTTCACAAACTTTGTTGTCAGTCATGAAACCTGAGGAACCTGAGAAACAAGAGCAAATCAGGTGAGTTTGAAAAAGGTTGGTGTAAAGAGGACATAGTTATTTCAGTATGAGGGATGAAATCTGTAAGTTTAAATACACATTATTTGTCGCCTCTGATTAAAAACACATTGTGGCTTTCTCTTCTTATTGATGTTCAGATTTTAGAGAATTTGCAGTTATGGCTACTCTCCTGATTCCCGCTAATGACCCTACTTCAAAGTAGTCTCATTTGAGTAAGTGAATTCTCCATTAATGATTTGAACTACAGCACTATTCTCTTTCCAGATGGATATGTATCAAATTTCATTGGTCTGTGCAATCATACAAGGAGGAATATAGCAGTTCACAAGTAGCCCATAATAGTTAACAGCCCAACTTTTGAATTTTTTATTAGCCCTGCTGTATCAGCTTACATAATATAAAAATTGTTGTACAAATTAAGAAAACAGAATCTTTATTTACTTTCAAACACTATCCATCCTTTTAAGTTTGGCAAAGACAGATACTGTCTCACCAGATAACACTGCTAAATAGGTAGATACACTGTGAAGGTTAAAATGTTCAAAAATAATAGTGAAGGTCACTGATCTCACATAAAACTTTAAAAAAACGAGTACCCTCCTCTGGTATATGATCATCAATAGGTTTGACAAAAAAAAATTGCTTTTATACTTATTTATACATTGAAAAACTGGGACTATATCACAGCTGCCCATTAATATAAAAATCCTCTGAGCTAATGGAAAAGACCCACTTCCTTAACTGTGGAGTCAAAAATGGAGAAGCAAGCACTGCAACATGGCTAAATACAGCCAGTGCCTCAAGAGGAGGCTAAGGAGGTGTTTGCAAAACAGGAGGAAGTTCAGAGGATAGTCCTGCAATATGTTTCCATGCAGCACTTCATCACCAGCTCCAAAGTTGTGTCACTCACACATTTGGCTCCCTGATAGATAAAAAACTGAGGTTGACGAGGCACTGTTGAGACTACCTTCAAAGGGAGGTACAACGTCCCTGCTGGATCTGCCTGGCAGAAGGGCAAATATCCACCAGAAAAACTGGAGTCTGATCCCCATGGGCCACAGAGGAGTTGGTGTAATTATATTACTTTTATTAACATCCTAGAAATAGAAAAGAGCATGTTGCAAACCAAGGAAAGGCGTTGGAGAATAAGATGGTTGTTTAAATTGGATCATATGTCTGTTCATATGTGTGCCCTACTACAGTGGTTAGTGCTAGTGCTTCAGTAGTAGCCCCTCATCACTGTCAGGAACTCTATATATGCTTAGAATTAACTACAAGCAATGCATATACAAATTGGAAACTTACTTCTGCAGCAGAACTTAAGCTAAGGTGCGAACTGGATTTGGAGTCAAGCTTACGGCAAGTTTGTTTGGTTTGGTGGCCCTGACAAATTTAAAAAAAAAAAAATCCCCAAGAAAAGTTTCACTGATTTTAATGACCCTGTAGGTTCTACTGAAATTTATTACAGCCCAAAAGTTGGAATTTGAAGCTATCAGTGATTTATTTCCAGTAATAACCTGAAATGCTGTGTAACATAACAGAGAAGATAACAGCGAAAATCCTGCTTTTAATCAAATCTGGCACATGAAACTCACCAATAGAGCTGCTTTTCCAGGTGCCAAAGGGAGTGTGCTCTCTTCTATAATCAGTAACACTTTTTCTTTAAGCAACCATATTCCGCCAGAGTGATGTTATTTATTTCTGATGTTCTGTTTTTGAAATTCATACTTCTGAAATTTTTTCTTTTTTTAATGGAAAAACATTAAATACATATATATTTTTTTGTGATCATTCTGGAATAAGATGGTGATATTAAGGAGCATAAGAACACAATTCAGTTTCTAGTATCACTTAGTAAGGTATTGAACATGTCTTTCAGCCTCTCTGAACTCCTTTATCCAACTTTGAAGTTATACGTGATGCCTTCCCTGAATCTACTTGACCGAGGATGTCCTGCCATGTTTCCCTTGCAGCAGATCTCACAGAGGTTGAAATCCTACACATGAATCAGGGTCAGTGGGCCAGAGATGTCCTTGCCTTGTTTAAGGAAGCACCCCCCAACTTGGAGTGGTTGGTGGTTATCAGCGATCTCAACACCCTCTACTGACTCAACCTACCAACCCTCATCCCACCTGACTCCTGTACATCAGAGCTGCCACTCCACATAAAGGGCTATTTTGCCCCTTCCTCATGCCCCATATAGCTTGGTTTCCATCCATATCCCTGTGGGCTTCTATACATGCAGTTGAGGTTAACACCTCAACTGTTGTATGTTGGTGTATGTTGGTGTACGAGCACCCTAGAAGTGTCTCTCTTTTCCCTCACTCTTCAGCTTTTGCTTTTCAAAATGATCTACCATTTCTTTTAACTATGAGTCCTTCTCCTGTTGCTTGAGTTTAAAGCTCTTCTGATCAGATTGGGCAGCATGTACACCAGACTGCCAGGTACAAACCAACTCTAGAATATAAGAATTTTGAGGTCCCTTCCAGTCCTTTGCTTCTAAACATGGCAAATAAATGCTCTCTTTGCTCCCCAAAGCTCTTCATAACTTCCATTTTCCAGCCACATAACACAGTAATCCACCAATGAGTGGATTTTCCCTATTTAATCAGCTCTCATGAGGCCACAGGTGGAATATAGTGTGCAGTTCTGGGTTCCTAAGTACAAGAGGAATGTGGAACTTCTAGAGAGGGTGCAGAATAGAAGAAGAAATATAATCATGAGACTCAAACACCTTACGAGGAAAGACGAAGTGCACTAGGCCTGTTTAGTCTGGAGGGAGAAGATTAAGAGGAGCTCCTATCAACATATACAAATACATGTAGAATGTAAGAGGGAAGGAGAAGGGAGAGTGTAAAGAGGACGGGGCCAAATTCCTTATGCTGATGTCCAGCAACAGGACAAGGAGTAATGGATACAAATTGAAACTCAGGAAGTTTCATCTCCAAATGAGGAAGAACTGTGAGAGTCCAGAGCCCTGGAATAGGCTGCTGAAGTAGGTTATGGAGTTTCCTTCTCTGGAGATATTCAAAATTCACCTGGATGCAACCTATGCCACATGCTCTAGCTGTCTCTCCTTGAGCAGTGGGGTTGGATTATATGATTTCTCAAGGTCCCTTCAAACCTTAAATATTCTGTGATTCTGAGTGTCTTCGAGGCTCACTCTAGACCAGGACTCCAGAGACCATGAGTCTGGCACAGTCCTAATCAGAGATCTTCTCTCTTACAAGCTACTGTATTTTAACTCTCAAGAGCCTCAATTCATTCTATGATGTAAGCTGGGGGAAACAGCTATTTCTCATTTATGTTATAGCTTATTTATCTGTGCATTTATTTTATTCCTGCCCTCTCTTTACCATTTCTCACATTGAGAACTTGCGTAACACTTTTTATACAACTTCTAAAATTATTAAGAAAATTGATTTTTTTCATTCACAAAGTCATGTTAGGCCAGTGTCTTGAATGTGCCCTTTTTTTTTTTTTTTTTTTTTATTATCTGGCCATGTACAAGAGTCTGAATGCTTTCTGGTACTAGGAAAACAGGAGTTTACTGAGAGGGTACTTTATATTGTTTTACTAATGGCAATGTTAAGTTTAAAACACAACAACCATTTCTTTTTGCTTGCACTCTGCGCTTATATAAGATACTTCCTTTTCACACCTCCAGTCTTTTTCTCTGGTTTGTCCCAGGAGTCTAGTGTTTGGCTCGGATTTACACTGGACAATGTAGCAGCAATTTTTGATGAGTGCAAACAACCTACCAGAAGTTACCTTAAGACATAATAGACTGCCTATTACCTGGTGATTTTAAAACCATAAACCATTCTTCTGAGCTTGTTTTGAGATTGACTTGCTTTTGAGTCCTAAAATATTGAAAACATATAACTTAAGCATTAGGAAAGAAGGGTATGAGGAAAGCTTTTGATACATGCACGACAGTTTTCATAGGAATTATTTAATGACTTCCTCGCCCTTAATGCCCCCCAGGAACAGTAAACAGTATGTATTGAATTACCTCATTATTTGACATCTGAAGTTGTGTCACAATGAACCAGACACCCCCCATGCCAGACTGTGAGCTCAGTCCCTGTTGTCTGAAGCCAGTCCTCCAAGGACTGGCTGGATTTGTCATGGAGAGATGTTTTGGGTTAGACTCGGATTGATATGGGGTTCTAAGTGAATCTAGTGACATACGCTTCCTAGGAGATTTTGTGTCTGGGATCTAGCAACGTTTGACTGTTTTAGTCACCCTGATGAATCAACCATCCTCCTCTTTCTCTGTCAGATTTCTCCCTCGCCTTGAAAATCCACATCACATCATTAATTGGCTACTTCTTCGTCTAGATCCTGACTTTCTGAAGCTGATGCTAGCACTCAGATTCACAGTTAAAGAGAAAACAGCACGGTTATTTATTAAACTGACACATACTTTCTCCCTGATTTAATCCTTGGTTGAAGTCCCCTTTATTGAAGAAGACTGAAACCAAAAGTCCTGAAGATCTCTCTCCCAAATTCTCTATCTCATTTTTGCCACTACCTTTTTTTCGTAGTCTAGCTGACTCTTCCAAAAATACAGCATTTGCAGTGTTGAACATACAAACTCTGCGAGAAAGGATCTTAGAGTTATGCACCTTCTCAACTCCCAACTAAAAAAGAAAAAAAGAAAAAAAAAAAAAAGGAAAACAAAGAATGGGCAGGGCAGCAGGGCAGAGGTGTTCAGAATTTGTTTTCTTTTTTCTTACTGTATTTTTCTCCTGAGTTTAATCCCCTCGCTTGGGTCACTGAGGATTAGTATCACAGCTACTATGCACAAATGAGCCTGCAGTAAGAGAAAGGGAAATAACGTAACATGGTTCATTGGTTGCTTCAAAGACTTGGCTGGTGGAGGGACAAGGAAAGAAAGCAAATATGTACGTTACTGCTTTCGTGAAAAAGAAACTAATGGCATATGAAATTCCTCTATTCTGTGTAGACAAGGTGAGGCCAGAATCAATATTGGCCTTAGGTAAACGGAACAGATGTTTCTCATGAAGTTGTGTTAGTTGAGGATCGGCAATGTCAACAGGTATATGAACTACTGAACACGCTAGTAGGCTGCTCCCTTATTTAAAGTGACACACTCCTTGCTACCTGGAGGTAATATCTGCATGTTCACAGCAAGAAAATGAGCTGAGCTGCACTTCCTCTTTCCCTCCACCTTAATGCTTGGAGTCTTCTCTTTGCTGTAATTTATTCTGTCATAAAAACCTCTTTAAAGTCCTCAGCAGGTGTCAGTCAAATGACAGTAAGAGTTTGTCAGCAAAATACAGAGCAGATGATAGAGCAATTTGAAACCTCAGTCCTGCTGTTCTTATTCACTATACCACTGGGGAACATTGACATCAGCCTGAGAGTACTCACCTGTGCTTCAAATCATCCACCTGTGCTCCAAATCATCCACCTGTGCTCCAAAGGGCCGCTCTCCCAAGCAGAGCACAGCAAGGTGTACTCAGCACTCAGAGATTTGGGCTAAAAGAGAACCGGAAATGGTTTAACAGGAAGAGCATTTAGCCTCCTCAAAACCATAATATTTTAGTTTAAAAAAAAATCACTTTCACTTACAGCAGTTCATATCTGCATAATCTTCACACACCCTAGTTGAATATATTATCCCTTTTATGCTCTAGAGAAAGTTTCTCTTTGCACAGTAAGAACCTTATCTGGGTTGCAACCCTTCCAGCCCTTTGCAGCAGGATTAACTGTTCTCTGTGTGCAAAACTCAGAAAAGGGCCAAGAGAGCGAGAGGAACAGCTCTGCTACGAGCTGTGCTGCGGTGAGCATGATGCAGCATTTTGCACTCTTAGTTGTGCTCTCAGAAAGCCCTTCCTTTCACTGATCTTTCAACTGTGAGTCTCCTCCAGAGGCAGAATGCAGTCTGTTCAACAACTTGATTAGGAGTGGAGAAAGCACACTTGAAGCCCTATTTCATAACCAATGGTTAAGATACTAAACAAAAGTTTGGCTGCAGACTAGCGAATGACTTGAAACAACTGTGGATTTCCAGAACCATTCTCCTCTTCCAGCATCCACGAAATGGGTCTGAACACAAGTGGGTTGGGCAGTTCCTCACTAGTGTGCCATGCAACAAGCCTGACCTCCATTTCAGGAAGCAGGAGCTGCATCATGGTGTTACTCACCCACACCATGCCGGCCTCCTAATCCTGCCCTTTGCACTTGCTCAGCTGTGCATGTTGCAATTAAATCTTTTGCTTGTCCTTTCAGGTAAGAAGTGATAGGTAACTTCAAGTCTAACAGCTTTTCCCAACCTGTTGCAATGAGCAATCAAAAACTCATTAAAACCAGTCAGACTATTTTCCCTGTACACATCTATGTGTACTGGTGTGCCTCCACACTCTGTGGCCTTCCCAGCTATTTGAATTAGCTGATTAATCCTTTTGTTTTCCTTTTTACAACCAGGCAGATTGATAGGTTATCTTTGCTCTGATTTAATTCAATACCTGATTCACATAGGAATCCAAAGGCAGAATAATCCCTGCTGGCAATAAAAGCCGTGTAAGGATCCCCTTTCCTCACAAGAATGGAGGGAAAAAAAAAAAAGACCAGCAGTAGTGATAAGACAGCCCTCACAATGTCAACACAACCCTTTTTCATCAGAATATTTCATTATTTAAGATCAGAGTATGTTGTGGAAAAAGACGGTACTTTGAACAAGACCCTATTTTAATATGCTTATTTTATTAAGCCATATGCAAATGTAATTTCTTAAACTACTGGAAAAAGCATTTATTTCAGATACTGATTTCATATGATTGTATTTGTCTCATTTTTAGAAGAATAATATATTGAAAAGAATGCATAAATTAAAGAAATGAATAAGTTAAACTTAAATTGCCTGGTAAAACAGCAAAAATTGTAGGGTGAAAACTTTTTTTTTCTTTTCAAAAAATATACGCTGATATTACTGAAGAGACTAAGATTATTGATCAGTTTCCTGTGGAAGATTTCTGATTATTTTGATAAGATTAAAATGTGACGGATGGCAGGGGAGAAACAGAAGAAAAATATTCTTATAAGGTGATCAAAGACAGAGAAATTGAAAAAAATAAAAAAAAGATGCAAAGATTTGATTATTCTTTCTCAGTGCCTAGGCATTGCACCTATCTCATCTGCCAGAGCGGGTACATGTGCACTGACACAAAACGCCAGCTGATTCTGTTCTAGTTTATTTTCTTTGCCAGATTTTGTGCAGGTGAGTTCCCTCTGCAGCCTGCTTGGTTATGATCACACATTCACCCAGTCTTCAGAAGTCTCCCCATAGGGATTTACAGCCAGGGTAGGATTCCCATTTTAATCTCCTAGAATTACTTTAAGACCTCACAGTCTCTCTATGTTTGCTTCCTTTCCTAGGAATTTGGCTCACTGGACGTTGGCATTGCTCTGGATGTGTTCACACCGGTGAAATGGAGGTGGCTGTGCTGGCTCTCTACAGAGCCCATAGATCCCACCCCTCTGCACAGTAAAGTATAAAAATGCCTAGATTTAGCACAAATATCAATCAAAGAATCCATTTCCTACCATGGCAGAGAGAACAAAAAGTCTGGGGTTTCAAAGTCAGGGTGTTAGTCAAAACCAAATTTAGAGCAAAAAGAAATTGTTAAATAATAACTCAAGCTAGGTGCAGTAGACCTGGTTCTTCATTTGAAGAAACATGTATTTTGTTAAAAATATATAGACACATCAGGGTTGGGCCGTGGAGAGCTTCCAAAGACACTATATGCTATTTTTAAAGGATTTCCTCCCCCCCAACCTCAGCACTGTATCATGGGATACTTTTAATATTGATCTCAGTCCTGTGAATATTTGATGAGAAATCACAAAACTTTTAAGAAAACTGCGCCTGTAGGGGAGGGTGGTTTTTTGAGTGTCCATTATTCTCCTCTTTAAGTGATATATTGAGCAGGTTTAACACTCAGCATTTATTTTATTCTCTTCCTTCCACCTTCACCCATAGAAACAATCTATACATTGTGGGATTGCAAAACAGAATTTGTTTTGTTCCTGTTCAAACTCTGGATAATTCTACCAATTGAGGGAGTCATAATCTTATGAATACTCTTATATTGTTTTGAGGGATTATGATAAAAATGCCTCAAAAGTTCAAACAAATGTACAAAATGTCAAGCTTCATATCTCTTGGAGAAGATATTTTATCATATATGCCACCAAATATTTATGTAGTAAGTCAATATAAACACATACTTTATTTTCTTAAATTGGTCAGCATTGGTCATCTCTTCAGAGATGTGTAAATAGAAAGCATGTTTGCTCAATGTACCTTATCATAATATCATCATTCATAGGAGAAACTATTTAGAACAACTGCTAAAAGTACATGTAGTAATCTCTTATTAATCATGTGCACTACGCTGGGTTTTCTCCAGTAAAATGTGTCCACTTGTTGTCCCCTCTTCTGAAGAAAATCCATCAAGCTTTGGTGATTCAGATTTAAACTCTGAGGAGCAGTCTGGCAGGTGCTTTGGGGACACCTTGCCAAATGTCCTTCAGTCTCTTTGTCCTGAAGCAGGAGTTATCTCGGTGCAGAAAAAGCAATCATCTCACACGCTGCAACATCTTAAAAATACCAAATTCTGAGTCTCCGCTTTTGCCAGGCAAAACAAAGCCTATAAGCTCACCCTTCTTTACGAAGATATATTATTATATAATACATATTATTCAGAAAAAATAAAAAAATGTAGACACAAAGATGAAATACTCTATAGTAACGTCAAAAAATAAATCTCAGAAATTTTTCAAAAGGGTTAAATGTTCTATTTAGATATAACTAGTTAATTCTTCTCTGCAGCATGATATAACAAAGAGACATGCTTTAATGAGATTTGCCTTACCCTTTTGCACATTTCACATGAAGCTCCCCTTATATCTGCCAGGACAGACAACCAACCCTCTTCAACACGCACCACCAGACCGAAAACCATCCTACAGCCCAGATAGTTGCTGGAGAGCACACAGGCCACTTGCATCTAGTTAAAGAGCCATCAGCTTTTGTTTTGAAGGTTATGTTTTATTCATCACTGCTCTGGAGAACAGCTTTTATGTGCTTAGTTTAGCAGCATGGCCAATTAAACATCTATATTTGTCTCTCCGTGCATGTAAGTAAACAGAATTAGATGAATCAGCAAGAGAACTCTCACACACTGGTCTTTCTTAAAAGCAGTTTTTAGAGCTCCCATTCTTTTATTTAAAAGGG
>PTEX01000090.1:2674126-2755551 GCA_003342815.1 Eudromia elegans | reverse complement strand
AAGGAAGGAAGGAAGGAAGGAAGGAAGGAAGGAAGGAAGGAAGGAAGGAAGGAAGGAAGGAAGGAAGGAAGGAAGGAAGGAAGGAAGGAAGTTAGCTGAGTGTTGAGTACTGACCATGCTAGTCCATGGCTACAAAGACAATACATTTTTGTCAGACAGTTCTCAAGCATTTAACTCTTTAATTATCCTTCTAAAAGAGGGATAATTTTCCCTCTGAAAAGTATCAGTCAGCAAATTTTATGTTGTAAAAAAAAATTCAACCAAAGAAAAGCTACCAAGATGTAAATCTTTGTGTATTATATTTGCGTAATAAAAATACTGAAATTATGGCCTTTCAAAAGAGGCTAGTAAGAATGCTCAACCTTCCTTTCCTTATTTATCCACTGAACATGAAACTTGATTTGTATTTTCTTGAACTAACTGTTTTACTAGCAGTTGAGCAGGAATGGCTCAGAACAAAGTGAAAGAAGTTGTTGGCCTCGGCAAAGAGCCATGTTGTGTTAACAATGACAAGATTAACAGCACAAGAATCAGAGGAGGAGCTTTTCGAAAGCTTGTCAGATCTCCATTTCACGTAAGCAAAGCAACGTGTGGGTGGTAGAAAACCTAACCTTGCTATAGGCAAACTTAGGAAATTCAATTCCAGAGTTAGAGATCAGTTACCTACACCTTTTTTTTTTTTTTTCTTTTTCTGTACTGGTGTTATTGTCAGTAGCTAAAAAAAAATCTGAGACACATAATCCATCTGTGGACAACTAGTATCTTCAATCATCAGTGAAGAAATCCCAAAATCTTAACCCTGGATTGTGCTATCATCTGCACTCTTCTGCAGCTGAACTCCCTCAGTTCTGTCATCAGATTTGGAAGGTCATGAGATCATTGCATTCCTGTTATCATTGGTGCTTGTTTATTCAAGCTAGGGAAGTACTATCATTAGACTGTAGTTTGTTTTAATTAATTATTGTAATTCACAGAGGGAGTGCTGGAGGTGTTTACCAATGTTATGCATTTCATTAGTAGCTTTACTGATGGACTTCTGATTGTTTCCAAATTGAAATTAGGTGGTGACCTGTAGGATTGACATAACTAATCCTTAAACATAACCAAATCTCTCTAATGTTTAGGCTTTGTTTGAAATTGGAGGGAAAGCACTATGGTGATTGTTTTTTTCCTCTGAACTGAATCATCCAGCATTAGTCTACTTCAACCATTTTTGTTTTCTTTCTTTACAGTGTTAGTAGATCTTTTGAAAAATTGGGCTTTGATATCTCTAGAAGATCAGCCCTAAATACTGGCAGGTCTGAGAGCACAGTCAGGTATATATACTTCAGTAATTCCCTGAAAGTCTATAGCAATACTAACACGTCTAACTCTTGGCCAGACTCGTTCCTGAGGCACATTAAGAGCTAAGCATTAGGCAATTGCAATACATTTTCAGCAAAATGGTATTTAAAAGACAGATACTATCCCCAAAATCTCTTTCTTTCCCCAAAAAAAAAAAAAAAAAAAGTTCCAAGAGAAGTGTTGAAAATCCTCCCAGCCAGAGCAAGGACTCAGATCTTCAGCTCCACTGTCCCTCATTTCCACTTGCCTATTTCTTTCCACTCTTCTATAGGTTTATTTTCTGCCCACCTGTTCAGCAATCCCCTTTCCTGCAGGACACACTCCTGTGCACATAAGCACCTTCTCCAAGGTCCAGTTCCTAGGGAGCAGAGCCAGCATATTTAAATGAGAGCCACCCTCACGTCCTCCGCAGCCCAGCACACAACAGACCTGCATTATCCTACACGTGGCACTTCTGCGTAGGACTTACCCAAGAAAGTCTACGTTCAATGCAGCAAAATGCTAATCAACACTTGTAATTAATTAGCGTCTATACGTAGGGCCTGAAGCCTTAATTAACATTCCTCTCTGATTAAATTATCACTGATGATTCCAAGTCTCAGGTGAAACTGAGTGTCGGAAGTTTTTAGTGCTTGATCTTCCACCCCCCTATCTCCCAGGACTTCAAAGTGAACACGAGGTCCATTTCTTAAATCCAGTGGAGCTTTGCCATGCCCCTCTTATTTTCCTGGACACACTTCCTGCTGTGAAAATTCTGTACATAGCATTTTTTTTTCCTGTTTCACAGTCCTTTATGTCACTAGACTCCTGCTGCCTGGTTTTATAAAGAGGTTCAAGATTCCACGCCATTATTCATCATTGTCAAAAGTCACTGGTGTTATTTTGAGGTGTTTCACAAGCAAAGATGAGGAAAGACAACATTTGTAACAACATAAAAATAATTCCAGTCACGTGAGTGAACAAAGTTCAGTCAAAATTTTATTAATCTGTCATTCAAAGGTATTGTCTCTACTTTAAAAAATATCGTTGTAGTGTGATTAATCCCCTGAAAATGTAACTGTAAGTCAGCCTAAATCTGTGTTCAGTCCTAATAAGCAGTTTCCTCAAAATCAGTATGAAGTTTAAAACACCCAGAAATCATAAATTGTTTAAAGTTATTACAGAAAGCAGCATCCTAATACACTGCACTTTGCTAGATCTGGAGCTGTCTTTTCAAACAAGAGGATAGATCTGCCCAGCCATCTCATGCAATCAACAAACACGTCCAAGTCGTGGACAAACTACTTGGAAACCTACCAGACTGAGATGGTGAATGGCAATAAGTATTTACTTCTGGCTTCTCAGATAAAGTTCTTTTTTCCCAAAAGATTACAATAGTTTGATAACTGACATCAAGCTTTAAAGTCTATTTTATGTTATTTAATATATATTATAAAATATGCTATCAGCTTCTTCAAGGTAACCAGCTTGGGTGAAGTGGATCATAATAGTCCCTAACAACAAATTTTCAGAGATACTGAACTAACAGGGACCTCCAGAGGCCACTCTCTGGCCAGATATGATCAAAGATATCTAATTTCAGCTGAGTAAGTTAATCCAAACTGAATAAATTAATCTTAACTTTCTCATAATTGAGTTTTCTTTCTCATAAAATGAAGACAACAGCATTCTGTCTTCATCTCTAAGATGAAATGCTTGTAGAGAAATGTGCTTGGATATTCACAGGAAAATTGTTGCAGATATGCAAAGATTTTTGTGTAAAAAGTATGTTGATTTGGATAATTATTTTAGTAAATTGTGTGTGTCATATATCTATGTATAAATAAAGATTTGATTTAGATAACAACTTCCGCTGTTTTGCAGCTTACTAATATTTTTTGAGATTTTGATTTCTGCCCTTGAACTATGAAAAATAAATGTTTCAAATCTTGTAAATTTGCATAAGGTGAGGAGAAGAATTTCCTTCTCATCTCCTCTGCTTATCTCTATCTCTGTGATTTGTCATTCACATTTTTTTTCATCTTTATTCTATATGTTTTTTTTCATCTCTTCGTTCTTTTTTGAAGTTGCCTAAGTTTAATAAATTTCCTGTGTAGCTTTGTACTGCAGCCCTTTATTAAAAGGAAAATAAGTGTAAGGCTACATTGACTGATAGCTTGTATCAGAGGCAAGGAAAGCAGCAACCTAGCACAAAATCTGGGTCAAATAGAAGGCTGTATCTTTAATTCGACAGTGTATCATGCAAATACAATTGGAAAACAGTACTGTACAGGATTTCTTTTCTCAGAAGGACCTTCCTGATAAAAGAAAGAAGAAATACAGGAGACATCTGATTATCATATTTGATACTTTTGAATGACATGGATCATTAGGAAAGGCAGAAAGATAGATGTAGGCTTCTGAGCAGTTGGAAAGTTACAGCAGTGGAGTAATACTTGTATTAATGTTGGATACAAAAACTCTGATACAAACAGGCTGAGAAAGGAGGTATCTGATCTCATTTTCCTCCCTGTGCAGAGGAGAAAGATCTCATATTTCTCCCAAAATTAAGAAAGAAAAAGAATGTATTGCAGTATGAACAATGTTTTCGAGAATTTCATAAATATTTTGTCACCTTATATTTCAAAACTGGGACATTCCACAGAAATAAAACTCAAAAAACTCTAAGTCATCATTTTTTCTTTATTGTACAGTTTTTAACCCCAGATTGCTAGTAGCTATTTAGATGTGTGCTCATCTACTGGGGAAATATACATTTACACCAACTATTCTGATTGGTGTCTGTATTCCAGTAGTGCCTGGAGCTTCCTGATGCTGCTCCCCTTTATCCTCTCCATCCTCCCAGTCATGCAGTAAGCAAAGAACCGATTGGTGAGGCAAAGAGCTGATGGAAAGCAGGAATCCAGGGAGAGGACCAAGAACAGAAAACAGCTGCATATTGTAACCCCCACAGCTCAGATGTTCCTGCCTGCATTCAAGCATTATCCTGGTCTTTGGAGAGCTATTTGGGATCATTTTCATCATCTACCTGCTGCTTCAGCATCGGGAGAATAAAAGTCTGTCAAGCAGATATAACAGGAAAGGAGACAGGTTTGCAAGGTGAGAGGGAAATTTGGTGAAACAGAGGGACTGCTTCTCTCAGTCAGGGGTTGCTGATGGGATTTCTGGTCTGAGCTTGGAAAGGATTTGCAGTGGGAGGAACAGAAGGAGTCATTTTCCCTCTTTTTCACCTGTGACCTTAAAAAAAAAAGGTTTGGACAATTTTGCATCCTTAACTCACGCTGGTAATATCTGACTCTGATGCAAAAAGTGCTGGACTAAAGACAGACTAGTGGGCTTTCTCCACCTGGCTAAGGGTTTCTGCTATTAATCCGTTCTTCACAAGGCACCTGCAGCTTCATCTCTTAAAGAATAATGTCTGTCTTTCATGTACTCATACATAATTTTTGGCAGTGCACTTAAGGCTATTGGTGACAATTATTCAACAATAGAAAATAGACAATTATTCAAACATAGAAAATCACCTTTCACAGTGTTTCTTTAGAAGGCTTGAGAAGTAAAGCAAAACCTGCCTAGCGTGTTCTGGTTAAGTCTCCTTGTTGCTAAAGCTGATTGATGAGCAGTCAGAGAAGGACACAGATCCCTACCCCTCCTTTACAAGAACTTCCTACATGATTTCTTTAGAGACTTAGAAGTTGAGTCAATGTTGTATTAAGAGTCACTGAAGCTACAGACCTCAGTTTACAGTGCTCATCAATCACGAGCCAAGAGCATTTTGCCATCCATTCCTGAGTGGGCAAACATGAAATACTCTTGCTTCATGCCCTGCACTGGATCCCTAGTCAATTCTGAGTGCAACTAAGGTCAGATACTAACTCTTCTTGTCAGAAATTGATTAATGCTTGCTTAACAGAAAGCTATAACTGAGCTAAGGAAGTGCTGAAAAAAAAAAGAAAAAAAAGTGATAGATGGCAAGAATGATCCTTCATATCTTTCATCCTTGTGTCCTGAACTGGAGGATAATTAGTAATTGATAAATATGAGGCAGTCTTCTATTATGCCAAAGCCATCAGAAAATTCCCTCAAGGCAGTCCCTCAAGAACAAGGAAAAGCAAAAAAACCAAATTGTACTATTCTGCTCTATGTCTGTCCCTCTGAGATTTAGGGCCCAACAGAAATAAATGTTCAATAAAATGACTATAAATGCCACTGAGGTATGGGAAATAGCAGTCATTCTGAATCATTTTGCTACCCTGCTGCAGCTCATTTGAGAGTATTTTGGTTTGACAGCAGCAGGCCCTGGTGAGATGCCTGAAGACATCCATAAATGCCTCCTTTGCTGAGTAAATATTTTTGTTGGACTTGGGATGCAGTGATATGATGGGTCCCATCTGTGATCCAAACCTGCTGGCAAACGGGTATGCACGGTTTTAATCCAGACTTTTACACTAACTCAATCATTTCCAGCACATATGATGGGTGAAACAGCAAAACCTACACATTTGCCTGACCTACACAGACTGTTCTGGAACATCCTAGGTCCCAGCCCTGAAAAGTTAATTTCCTTTTGCCCCTTAAATCTCTCTTCCATGCTAGGACATGATCTGCATGCATATTCGCTATATTTTACCCCTTTCTTTCTCTGTTCCTTTGCCACATATCTCAGATATTCCCTAATTTATTACCAGGAAACCAACAGGTGCTTGACAGATGGCAATTTGCCTGCTATTAATTGCTGGGAAACTGCTCACTCAGAGATCTTATCCGTTCGTTTTCTACTCCTTATACTAATTGGCATTCCTGATTGGTGATAAGGAAGAAGAATAATTAGATATAGATGGAGCATTCTGGCTGATGTAATCTACACAGCAAATACCTGTACAGCAGCAATCACAACTGTGCAGGAGCTGGCAGGATGCTTTGCATGAAGGTTGTGCATGCTCTTCAGAGAGGTAGGGAGCTGGTGCCTTGCCATGCTTCTTTTCAGAGCCACCTCGGGTATCTATGAGAGTCACAAGGCATCACTTTAGAAGCTACTGAAGAACTTAGGCATTGCCAAAGCCTTTTGCATGGCCTCCATGCCTGCGCCCACCCAGAGGCACTTGCCCGTCCCCAGAGTCACGCTCTTGAGTGGCTGTTAGCCAGCGCTGCTGGTCAAGCCCATCTTCTGCTGGGTGTTTTTTCACCTTATTGCAGCTATCTTCACAAGCCGATGGACGCATCTGCTCTGCTGACTCCAGATCCTTACCCGGCAGGACAAGAGAAACGAACAACAGATGGGGTTGTTCAGGAAGAGGAATGTTCCTCCACAAGGGCGTTCAGAAATATTTATTTAGTGAACAAAGATTAATACCCTTTAATTTGTTATGGAGAAAAATGAAATATTATCACATTTCTAAAGCATTTCAGGCTTGTCTGCTATGATAAACGGATAATGAATAAAGATTGGAATTATTCTAGGCCAGACAAGAAATGTTTCCTGCATGCAACCTACTGGGTTATGAAATAAAAATTGAAGTAGTGTAAATTTTGATGGGAATTGTGTGTTTTCAAAGGAAATACTAAATGTCTTTACGGTAACAACTGTTCAAAAGTAGAAGCCCTGCTGACTTGCTAGCTCATAGATCTAGGGAAATGCTGCCTCAGATGGCTGATACTCATTCACACTTTCAAAGGAGTTTCCTTTGCACATGTTCACAACCTCCTTGTTTTGGCTTTGTGTGACTTTTTCTCTGAACTGCCTTGCAAGAAAAAGGTTTGCTCCAAAAGTGAAATGAATTTTGACGGAAGACCACATTCCAAACATGTTTCAGGTATATTCTCTCAAGAAAGTGGTTTCTAGCAGTTTTTTGAGCACTTTTTTAAATTGGAGCACAGCACAAGATTATGCCTATTTCACCAAAGCAGCTCATATGTTACATGTTACATATTAAATTATCAGGACATGTTTGCAAATAAATTAAAATATAAAAAGGAAAATAGTTTTTAGAATGACATACGGACTGCTTGCTGCAGTTCTCCATAGAAACTTTCACCTGAGGAAATTAAGAATCCATTTCTTTCTTTCTTTAACATCTTTAATTCCCTCTTTTCTGATGTCAGGAATCTGTCCCTCCACAAATACCCAGTCGACAAGAAAATAGCTGTGCTTAGATGTCTTTAGTCACGTTGTTTCCCAAAACAAATAAGTTCATGCTACAGAAAGCAAATGATTTTTCTCGCAACAACTGGATCTAACAGAGTTTTATGATTTTGCCTCTCCAGTTGCCTCTTTTTTTTTTCTGTACTTATTTATTTGCCCTTTCTTCTTTTAAGTTATTTTCCACACACTGTAAAAAAAAAATAAAGCAAGAAACAAAGAATGAAAGAAAAATTGATAGATCATTCTGACTACATCAGAATCCAGATGTTAAGAATGACAAGTTGATTTAAAAAATATGTCTCTATCTCTTGTGATTCAGTCCTACAGAAATCCCTGTGTCTATCAATGGTCTCTGCAGAAATCCTGTCTGACCAAGACTTCTTTACTTGAGAAACTCTAGCTTCAGCTGTTACGTCACTTATTTCCAATGATCACTCTGAAATTCACATTTGTGCTACTGAAAAAAAAAAAAAAAAAAAAGAAAGAAAGTAAAGGAAAAAAAAAAGGAAAAGAAAACAAAGAAAAATACTGTTTTAAGTAGATAAAACAGTCCATTAGTTAAGAAAAGATTTTTTTTTTTTGGTCCTGTGATCCTGCACTGATATTATGCGATAGCAGAAAATCCAGCCCTCAATACTTTTAAGGACTTACCAGTCCAAACAAGCATAAAATAAAGTTCCTAGTGAAAGAAAGATGTGAAGATCTGCAGTCCCTATAGGGTGAAATAACCACTTTTCACTGACATTTATTCAATTTCGAGGAACACGCTAGTTTAGACCCACAGTCACCTCCCTTCCTCTGACATATATTTAGCATTCATCCTTGCTTCTCCTGCAGAGACATTTACATTTGAAAGGAGCCATTATGTAGAGTTCCCCAGAGACTTACTCTCTGGAGACAGGAGTCCTGCTAGGTTTGAAGCCTCCCATCTAAGCACTTCTTCAGCATTGTCTCTTCCCCCATGTCAAAGTCCCTGGCTCCTGGCCTAAAGCAAGTCCAAGGGAAATGAGAAGATGTCAGTGGTAATAATTTGTACGTAGGATTCTTAGTCAGATGTGGTTGTTCTATTCTTGGTTTATCTGTCCATATGGACTTTTAAAAGAGAAGGAAGCAGTTGGTAACAATTTCTTTGAAAGGGCCACTGGTTTGTTAATCTGAAAGTTTACAGGTGGGGATTTATTTTTCACTCCAAAGTATATTTTTTTTTTAAATAACAGAAGAGAAAAGATTTTGCCAGGCAGGGTAATATTAACCAGCTCTGACTGGTTGCTGCATTGCTGGGGTAGACAGGCACATGCCTGAGTTGTCAGTTTCAGTTTTCTTTCAATTTCCTTTGATTATATCAGTCAGGACCGGTTCGGATTACAACTATGCTGGCAGTTGCAGGCTTTTCAGGGAAGTCCTCCTTTCTGCATAATTCAAGGATTATGAAGTGGAAATAACTTTGACGAATGAAAAATACCCTCTCCCTCCCACAGCCCTATCTTTCCAGTCCATCACCTAGTGATGAGCTGGGGACAATGTGCTCTGACAAATGAGCTGTCCCCCAGCCAAAGTGGCAGCAGGCAGGAGTGGGACATTAAAACACTAAAAGTGCGGTGAATTAGAGTTTTACTCCTCCTTGACACTTGTTCAGAGGGATTTATTTATTTTTTTTAAAAAGGAATGTCGTGTTTCAGTGATGATGATCTATCAGATTAAGTTCTTTACACTGGTGATATAAGTATTAAAGTCTTGTGAAGCTTACCTATCGGAAACCAACATACAGAACTTATTCCTAGGCATTTTAATTTTTCTGCTGCTTACTTCTCTGAGAGGTGAGATGTAATCTCAGGAAAAGTGTGACTGTCAAGATGGAACAAACTATTCCTCCATACTAATCTTTGGATATTTAGTCACGTAAATACAGAAAAATTACGTTTAACATCTAACTATCAACCCTTATCTTAAACTCCGTGGTCAAGAAATCTACTATATCATGCTTTATTATTTACCTACAAATAAAGAGGATAAAAGGCAAAAAAAAAGCTTCTCTTGTACATTTTGACTGATCACTATGTGCAGATAATTATTGCTGTTATGAATTAGGTCATAACATTATTTCTTCCTTCTATCCCAAGGAGCATGGAGACAGAAAGGAAATATGTAAGGAAAAATAGGAAAAATGAGAAGTTCGAAAATGAATGTTTGTCCAGGTTATGGGGAAGGGGTCTTTTATTGAAATTGTTTCCCTTCATTTAATCCCATTAAGCAACACAAGCTAAACGTATTGTGGTTAACATATCAGGAATAAGTATTATATTCTAATATTCCTGGCTAGCAGCTAGGAGGCTGTGTTATCTCATCTGCACTAACAATAAAAAATATATTAAACAGGAATAGAAGAATTATTTCATGGTCCCTCTTTTCTTCCCCACAAATTTACTTTGGCTTTGTTCATAGCAATCCTTGGGTGTTCACTTTCCCTACACACTCATGCAGATCAGCTTTACATTTATAAGCACAGATGAGAGTTATTGTAAGGTCACACCTAAGCCTAAGTGAAGTTTAAGAATACTAAAAAAAGATCCTGATGATATACATACATATGGTTTAACCTAAAATAATCTCTTTTTCATGGATGATGTTGATTTCTACAGATAGTTCACCCTCAGTCCTAGAAAATTTAAATATTTCATATAGAGATGGTATTTTAACATTTTGTGCTAGTATTTCCAAAGTAACCATTATGTTCAATTCAAAAAGTGTCCTTTTTTTCATTTTATTCTCCTTCTAAGATCAAATTTATAATGGGATATATTTTGGGGTATATTTTTTGAGCATATTCAGTATTTTGATATATTTTCCCATAATAATGGATCTCCTCTGGAAGAGAAGCTATCACTTTCCAAAGATCTCTGGCAATCTTGATCACTATTTGCTAAAATATTGCTGGCATAGCAATTACAAAGCATCTTCAGACTGTGTGAAAATACTACAAAAAATGAATACTTGTGATTTTTTTCTGTATTGCAGTTGCTTAAATACTGTGCAAGTTGCCGGATACTGAAAAAATACAGCCCTTACGGTCTGACATCATTAACTTTCCTTACTGAAGCAAGCTATACTTGCATCAGTCTGTGCTGTAAAGTGTGATTAGCTGATCATCAGCAAAGGAATAAAAAAGAAAGCAAAGCTGGTGTTTTATATTGCAGATTCAGTCTGGCATAGGAAAGGAATGTGAGCATTTACAATATGCAATTTGCAAGTAGAAAATAAGTTAAGCTGTGTTCTCCTGCATTTTGCAAAGGAGGGAAAACCAAGCCCTGCTCCGTTAAAGCACATGTGGACTTGCTCGTTCCCGCTAGCCATGTGGACAGAGCCGGCCCCCCGTGTGGATCTGTGTCTCCTCAGATCACCCATCACTGATGGACCAGCTGCTCGGGCATCCTCCAGGAGAGAGATCCCTCTCCTCAGTTGTGGGAGGCCCGAAACTCAGCTCTGCAAAGGAGGACACGAAGCAACTTTAGGAATTCCTCCCCTTCGCTGCAATGAAATATTTTTTTTTTCTTCAGCAAGCAATATTATATTCTGATTTACTCAGTGCAGATCCTACGTACTAAGCACAACTGAGTGCTTAATATAAAGGAGAGGGTGATACAGCGGATCAAATCTGCATTCCTTCCCTTTACATAATTAAGTGGAAGTTATGAAAGGTATTAAGACATGAGAACATTTGTGGATTCTTGTAAGATGGCCAAGAATATCTGCACATTTGTTGCAACCATGGGGAATAGCACAGGGCTACAGAGCAAAACAGACCAGGAACTTTTATGAAATATGAAAAGTGCTTTCAGCTTTTTTTTTTCTTTTTCTATTTATCATTAGTCAGCAGTGCCTCAGACTATGAAAATCTCATTCTTTTTGGAGATAGGGAGGAACTAGATATTGTAAACTGCTCAGCCTTTCAAACTAGGAAAAAAACTCAAAGTCTAACCTCCGGACCGCACAGAGCTGAAGTCTTCCTCATACAGAAGGCACCACTGATTTCAGCACTCTTTCATCCCAAAACGCAAGAAACAAATACAGGAGGAAGTACTTTCCCCTTGTACTTCTTGTTTCTTAATCTGTCCGGAACAAGGAAGCACAGGGACTCTTGTCTTTTAATAAACCTACGAAAGCTGCTCCCTCCTTTTAGGAGCTTTTTCCTCTCCTTCCCTTTTTGGTTCTCCGTACTACCTGGCAAACTTTTCTCTCTCCCTAAGGGCCAATTAGGCTTGGAAGTACCTGAAATGCATCAAACTTGGCCAGATCTTGGAATTATCTGGTGATATAAATTCTGCGTGCTGAAATATGCAGGAAAAGATTTCCAACAAGAGGCTAAGCAATGCAGGATTATGAAAAAAAGAACGCACATTCATTGGCACAGACTCAGTGGCTGTGACATAAGAAAGGAATGAAGCATTCTTGCTGTCCAGTTTTGTGTTGTTTACCGTAATGACAGAAAACCTCTGGACAGACACTTAGCATTACTGAAAACTCTGGCGTGGATTATCCAGCAAGCACAATCTTAACAATGTATATAGTTTTTTTTCTTATTGTGATAATGGCATTGCTAATATTCATAGTTAATATTTGTGACCTGTATGGGTGGATCTGGAACTTTCTAAGGCTTCCACTATCTACAGTTAATTTTTCCCATTACGGCTATCTAAATCCTCCCAAACGCAAATACTTTCGCACATAATTAATTTCCAGCCCTGAAGTTTACAGACTGGCTGTCGCGCGTGAAGTTAAACACAACTGTAACAGCAGGCTGGGTCAGGGCCACAGATAAGAACCTAGAAAATCTGACCTGCCGCTAAGGAGAACCGATCACAATCATTCTGGCCAACGCACAAGTATTTTCCTGCGGAATGCAGCTGTGGCATCTCCTGGGAGCTGCTCCTGACCTTCTCCCGTTTCCCTCTCAGCTCCATGCTGGCTTACGGGTTTGGATGAGGTCTCATGTGATACATTCTGCTGGCAAAGGGGGTTGTCACCCCGCTCTTGCCATAGCACATCTGAAAGAAAAACCTACCTGGGATGCCTGACCCGAGGCAAAGGTGCCATGCACATAGAAGAGCAAGCGACCAGTAAGGCTAGGGTAAAAGGAGTGTTTTTTTTTGTTTGTTGGTTTAAATTCAATTGCTTTTTTTTTAGCCAAGAAAAGTCCAGAATAAACAAGAACAAAAAGGAAAAAGAAAAAAGGAAAAAGAAAAAGAAAAAGAAAAAGAAAAAGAAAAAGAAAAAGAAAAAGAAAAAGAAAAAGAAAAAGAAAAAGAAAAAGAAAAAGAAAAAGATAAAAAAGAAAAAGAAAAAAAGAACAAAGAACAGAGAAAAGAGAAAAAAGAAAAAAGAAAAAAGAAAAAAGAAAAAGAATCTCCGTCCACAGACATGACTAGGATTTTTTCTTTAAAAAGGGGAGGAAAAAAAAAAGCAATAAATGCTTTTCTTGAACCAGCATGTTCAATCTGAAAACCAAAATGAAACCATACCTCAGGAAACTGTTTCAGCATGACTTCTTCCCTAGGTCTGTTAGTTACCACTGTTTGCACTCCACTTATTTACCTAGTGTCACAAATCAGATAATCACAATATTTTGTAACACCAAGAAACGAGTCTAAGGCCCCACCTTATCCAGACAGGTGATGTCACTGGATTTGGTAATCTCAAGCCGTCATCTCCCATCCATCTCATAATTCAATTACCATGCCTATTACTTTGTCAACTGCAGTTATGCAACGTGTATCAAAACCTACTTGGAAAATACCGGCCTGTTATTTCGCAGCTGCAGTGTAGAAAGTTTTGCAGGGGGGCAGGAAGAGGATACCTGCGAGAGTGGGAAGCTGTGGGTTCAGATTCCGAGAAGGTTTTAGAGGTTCTCTGTATTACCTAAATCGGGCAAAGATTTCTGCCAAGAATGCTTACTATAACACCAAAATGGAAGTTGTTACAGTAAAGCCTCACATTTTACAGTGATAAGAATCTTATTAGATGAGGTTGAAATTAAGGTAGTCTCCTTTCTGATATACTATTTCAAGCTATTTTCAAGTTCATGAAAGTCCACATTGTATCTTAGATATAATGCCTTGCATCTAAAATGCAACAAGGAAGAAAATCCCTTGTATAGATTTGATTGATCTCAATATTATTTTCATTATAATGAAAGCAAGTATGCTATTTTATATAGCAACTTTCTGCAATAAGTGTTGCGTGCTAGAGTACATCTTTGTGGCCAAGTTGAATCAGTTTGTTGTGCTGCTGCAGGCACAAGAAGTCCTTGCCAGGGAAATAGAAAGCAAGTCAGAAGGCAGTATGATCCCTTCAGGAGGGCTCTGTGAATGTCATATACTCAGGAGTGGTAAAGTGAATATCTAGAGTGAAGAATACGGTATTAGAATACTAAAAGCCCCAAGTTACTCTAAAAAATAGTGAACAATAATAATTAGCTTTAACGGAGTGTTTTGGACAATGGCATAAATCACAGTATGGGACAGACTGAATAGCACTACTAATATATCTGCATGTCTCATATCTCTAATGGTCTGCTGTCGCTCTGTAGGAGATTAGAAAATGAGCAATGGCAATTCCAAAACCTTCAACTTGGGCAAGTCCTGCTCCTTGAGAAAGTAACAGAAGCTGCCATCAGTTCACCTGATATTCATAGATCTCAAACTAGAGGTAAATCTGTGCAAAGTTACTAAGTGATCCCCAGGAAGCAAGAGGGTTTCTCAGAGCCTCTCAGCATTGCAGTTTGGGAGTTACAGCTTTCCTGTTCTGTACTGAATCTCGAATTCACTACTTCTTAGGAAAATTCTCAAATGAAGATGACCTGAAAAACTGTCCTGCAATAAATAACTTGGATTTATTCACTTCAGAATATTTATACACTTCAGATTTGTACATTTCAGAATATTAGCGTCCAACAGAATTTCACTCCAACCAAATTTATAACAATTACTGTTTTATGGACAGTGAAAAAGCTGATTGGAATGTCTTAGTGAAATATGGCTTTTAGAACTGTCTGTATGCCATTCCTTAAAGCAATTAATATCAGAAAGCCAGTATATGGCTTCATTCTCAGCATATATCATAAAAAGCAAGATTTGTTTAAATCAATAATCAGCTGTTAACAGATGAGTGGTCCCGCAGAAGGCCGGAAGTACTGACATAAGGAAGGGATTTACTGCCAGCTTATTACCAATATTGTTGTATTCTTTTAGCCATTCTTTGGGAGAGGGATCCGAAAACCCGTAAAAAGCTCACTCTGCTTCACGCAGGGGTTTTTTAGGCCATGTGGAGAGTTCAGGATGCCTCTGTAACCACTCAGACTTGGGTCTAAGTGGGTCAGCTCCCCCAGGAATGTTTTTAATCTGACAGGACGTGGGGCTCCCTGAAAGCCTGAATGTATCTGAGACATGAAAGGGCCTTTGAGAGATGAGGCTCGGAAAGCACAAGGTCGGTTTGTGATCTAAGCACTTGAGAAATCTAGCATTAAGGAATTTTGCAAAGAGGAACCTCTGGTCTAAATCAGAATGACTTAGAAAAAAGAAAGATGCCCTATGTGTTATTTCATCCAGGGAAGACATCTCTTTATGCTGAAATTATTTCATCTCTCCTGAAATGGGCTTCTGTGCATGACAAAACACTTCCTTACATCTTAGATAGGTGTTGTCTTAACCACAAAAATGTGTGTACGTTCGGCTGAGATAAGAATCCATCGTTTCAGATGCTTGTTCACAGGTTTTCAAACAGTTCAAAGACAGGTTTTCTGCCAGTACCTTTCCAACATCACAAAACATGTTAGAAATGTTGAAAAAAAAAATAAAAAAAGGCCCAGACTGCTGCTGCAGAACTTTGTAGTCATGCATGAAGAGGACTGGATTTTTATTAATGCTGGTATAACCTTATGCCAGCTGGTGTGATTTCTTTAGCTTTGGCACAGTTTCTCCTGATCTAAACAAATGAAATTCAGAGAATATTCTATATCCATGTCTAGATTATTAATATACATTGTAAACTGATATATGTTGCTTTTCTTATATTGAATGCTTACATGAAATGGAATACGGTGTAAGACAATTCTAACAGCATTTTGGCATTTGAAAGAAAAATTCTATCCTAACAAATGGTGAGGGTATTTTTTACAGTATGTATATATAGTTTCTTACAGGAAAAAAAAAGAAAAGAAAGAAAAAAGAGGAAGACTCTAGAGGATTATGACTGTTAAGTGCTATACTGCTAAAATAATTATAGTGCATTCGGTAGTTATGACTACTGTGTCTGGGGTTGCTAATTCTTCCATTTTCAGAAAAGGGAAGGAATTGTGGCAAAATATCTGGTTGAGCAGTGCATTATTCTCACACTGAAAACATTCAGAATAATCTGAATTCTAAAAAAAAAAAAGAAGTCCTTTAAAAAATAAAAATATAAAAAAAGAAAAATCTGAAAATTACAGCCCAGCTTCAGAGATGTCAGAAGCATGTTAAAAATGTGTTGAGAACAGCACAATTTTTGTTGTTTCCAAGGGAGGATGCAGGACATTCCAAACTTTTGAACAGACGATCCTACAAATCTGCATTTTTCAAACACAGAATAGTTGGGGGTGACAGTGGCCACTGGAGATCATCTAATCCAACCTTGTTATTCAAGCATGGACACCTGAAAGAGGTTGCCCAAGCCAGGTGGCTTTTGAACCCCTCCAGAGGTGGAGACTCCACAACCTCTCTGGATAACCTGCTCCAGCGTTTCACCAGCAGCGGCACTCAACAACTTTTTTCTTCTGTTTCAGCTAAATTAACTGTATTTCAGGTTGTACCTATTGCTTCTTGCCACATCACTGAATACCAGTGAGAAGGGTCTGGTGGCATTTTCTTTATATCTCCCCAGGTCTTCACACTATCAGGTGTAAATTGATACACATATCGATTTTCATATATCTTCCACTAAGGCAGAAAGTCCCTTCATTGCTTCTCCTTTACTAAGCCTCCACTAAAGAAAGAGCATTTTATGCTTTGCTAAATACACTCAGTGAAGTTACACAAAACCAGATGTTTTTTATCATCCTGTTCCTGGCAAAATCCTCCACATTAGGGATTTTATCTCATGCACTGCGAACACTGTCATGCACATGTTAGAATACCCCTGTGTTTATGTGGGTATAGCCAGCTGCCAACTCAAACAATGTATGAGTGAAACGGAGATGTCTTTTTCACGAGGACAGCAGGGAATGTCTTGCGGCAGCCCGTCTGCATCTGCTCTATACATATATTGCCACCTTCAAAGTTAATTGCTAATTAAAAAGTCACACTAATACACTGGAAAATAAACACGATCCAGGTACAGACTGCTTTGAAACTGCAGATGTTTGCTCAGAAAATTAATTTTTAAGAAACCTTTTAGCTCCTTAATTTTTTTTTCTTTTAAAGTCACCTTTTTACCTCAAAATAAATAAATAAATAAATAGACGAATAAAAAGTTTGTCCTTCCTTTTCCCGTCTTGTTCTCCCCTCCCACACCCATGTGCTCCATGAAGGTCTTCTGCACAGAAAGCCTGATTCACCTGTACGCAAAACTGATTTTATGGAAATTAACAGAACAGTTCATCTCTAACATCACAAGCCACTCTTTTCTTGTTTTGCCTTAGTCAAACAGATATTTTCTCATTTTGATTCCAAAGCTCGCCAGTGGGGAGGAGACTATATATTTCACTATCTATGTAGACGGCTGCTGACTAGCAGTTAGACTAAAGCCTCATCTGTACACGCTGTCGAACACGACCTCCCTTTCCATGGCACTGAGTGAGCAGAGAGCCCCTGTGCTACGAGTCCCTGAGCTCAGGCCGCTGCTCTGTTATTTTTAATTGACCTGCTGAAATTCATCAGCATCAGCTCTGTCTGGAAGAGGGTGTGCCCGAGTCCCACAGGTCTTCGCTGATGCTCATGCAGAACTATGTGTTGATTATGTG
This sequence comes from Eudromia elegans, assembly GCA_003342815.1. NCBI lineage: Eukaryota > Metazoa > Chordata > Aves > Tinamiformes > Tinamidae > Eudromia > Eudromia elegans. The sequence continues at coordinate 2,738,077 of PTEX01000090.1, read as the reverse complement.
TGCTGACCATAAAAATCTGAAGCTTCTGTTATCTTTTTCTTTTATTCCTTTAATCTTGTAGTCGAGTTTATAAAAGTGAGATTGAAATAAACAAAACACAGAAACAAAGAAACAAACACGGCCTTCGGGACTCAGATCCTTCTTCTCCCGCAATTTTTTGTATTTCTTTGGCCTGTTGAAAGTCAAGCTTCACAACATTAACGACTGCTTTTCTACTGAATGCAAAAGCTCTGCTTAAATTTTGATACCAGAAGGATGTGGTGACTACGTTAGGATTAAAGAGCCAGAAAGGCACAGATTTAAACAGGCAGTCCTCAAACTTTCATCACCAAAAACTATTGCCAACCTGCATAACACTTGCAGACCACCCTTTAACACTTCTAATTAAATAGTAAATGGATGCACTAGTAAGCCAGCATGTTTCTGCTGACTGTGGCCATGGGTAGCAATGGCAACAGACCACAAGAATATACAATGATATTGAGAAGAATCTCAAATTTATTTGACACTTAAGCATTTCATCCAATCTTATAACAATGTTATGCAAAACACATCAACACATTGCATTTGCAGCTCCCTGCCAAGCCTTGCTCATGCAGGAACAAGCCCCTGTCTGCTTAGAACTGACCTCAAAGACGCAAGAACGCTAGCAGAGCTCTCAGCCAAACATGATACGTTTTTAACACCCTCACAAAGTAGGTGGATTTTTTCTTTCTTTTAGTAAATGGGATTTATTGAGAATATATTTCCATAGCTAAAAAGGAAAAAAAAAATCCTAACCCAGGGATTCAGCTTTTGCAGAAGATATCATAGTAGAAATCATGTGAGTTTCAAAAACAATTTTGAAGAAAATACTCAGGGGATTTGAATTCTTTGCAGTAAAGCAACTCAGAGTTATATGGAACAAAATACCAGAGGCATATGCTTCACTAAACAGATAAGATCTTCTCTTTGTATAATAAAGTAAATCGTGAAGTGGCCCAATAAACTTATTTTATGCTGATAGGTTTATTATCAATAATAATAAAGAGTCATTATTATACTTCAGACAGCAGCATGCATCGTTCCAGGCTTGAGAACACGCATCAGGAAGAAAGAACACATCTGTTGCTCTAATATTTTGTATTTCATTTGCTTCTTCTCCAGTGATGCAGAATTTACATCTTACTAAAGACAGCAATATATGAGATTTTCAAAAGCATTCCCTTCTGACTTTGCTCAATTCTCAGAAAACATATTCTAGGAATGCATCTTCTGGAGCAGAATTAGACCCTTTCTGATCGCTTTTGAAAATCTCCCTAAAGAACACACTACATCTTCAGCTGTCTCCTGGCATGTCATAAAACTGATGCTGCACAATGTTGTCCATATTTTTGAAATACATATTTTCCCAGGCACTGACACTTTGATACTTTCCATTGTAATGCAACTTTGCATGGCAATTGCTCCTGTGCTGGTGACTTACTGTCACATAGTTCCACGGGGGCGCTCTAGCTGAAAGGTTTTTGGACAGAATACGCTCAAGAGGGAAGATGGAAATTCTCAGTTTGGGGCTACCTAGATTTAGACATTGCTAAGGGGTGTGTTTTACAATGTGCACTCTCCAAAATAATGCTTAAATGCCATGAATAAACCAACAGAAACACAAATCAATTTGTGGAAGGTTAATATATAGGGACTAAAATGTTGTAACAAATACTCATAACTTGAGTAAATTTTATGTTTTCTAACAAAGCCTTTTCTTGACAGAAGTGGCAGACTGCTTGACATCAGAATAATTCACAAAATTTTCTGGACATTTCAAAATTTAGCTTTTGGCTTTTTTCTGGCTTTGAATTTAAAGATTTTTTTCCTTTGTAGCTGACAATTTTATAGTCATACAATTAAAAACCATTCTGATTAAAGAAGTGAGTCAAAGAGGTTTTTTATTTAGAAATAAATGAAAACCATGTAAATTTTAAAATTATAAAAATAACTTTAAAACAATATAATTCCAGTTACTTAAGATCTTCAAAATGTTTGACGAACTAGGAAAAAAAATAAAGCTTTTTGCCATATACAAATGTCTTGCCCATTTGCAGTCAACCTTATCACTCTCAATATGATATAGTTTCCTTTCCATATTGCCTTTATAATACTATTCGTTGGTCCATAGAGACTCTCCAGTCTTTCAGTCATGGTTACAACTGCAAGAATTGAATTTGAAGCTGAAGTGAAAGCAGACTAAAATAAGATAAAACAAATGAAAAATCTACCTTTACTAGCTTTCAATGGTGTTGTTTTTCTAAGGGTCTTTTACCCCATCCATCCTTCCTTCCCTCCTGTACATCACCTGATATCACATCCCACACAAGCACTCTTCTCCTTTGCTTTAGCTAAGCAAAATTATTTGAGTCCTGAGGAAGTCTCTTAATTTATAATTCCCGATACAAAATGCCCTGACATCATCAACACCTGCAGCTCCTACAGTGTTTGGAGAATAGCAAGGTAACATGCTGAAAAAACGTTACATTGAAGACCACATCACCATTTTTCTCCCTTTGAGGTGTTTAAAGCATATATATTACAGGGATTTTAGATTTTTTTAACTCCTATCTGGCAAAATTAAGAGACTGTGGTTCGGATCTCTGGCTATATCTTTATAGAGGGCAGAAAACACGGATTTAAGACTTAGCTGAATATTTATTCTGTGTTTTCTTTTGAAATCAAACCCTTCTAAATTTTCTTCTTGCACTGTTTTATTAGTTTCATAGAAATTGAAATGAGTGTTAAGATTTGTCTGCAATGTTTCATGTTTGTTACACTCCTTAAAAGTGTAGTTGATGAGGCACATTTGCCGCAGTGCATTGCCTGGGACCTCAGATTCAGAACACTCAGCTTTTAGTCTCACGTCTGCTACTATGCTGTTTCACAACAAAGTATTTGTACTTTGGGTTTAGAATCTTCATAAACAAAATGTGTTTCCAGGTTGTCTAGTTATTTTTTACAGCAGAGAGGAAATGGTAGGAGAGGAAGGACTTTTCTTTCAGATTGATGTAATATTTCGAGTCAACACAAAATATTTTTTGTCATTTTGCCCCATCCAAAAAAAAAAGAAAAAAACCATGCTCAACTGTGCTTCAAAGCAAGTCACATTCTCCCAGCTATCCTATTCTGACAGAAACATTACAAAAATCACTATTCACACAGAGGTATGCTGCCCTTATGCCAGAGTACGAGTGGACATTCGGTTTTGTGTTTCTTCAAAGGCAGAAGGAAGTGGTTCTTTTCTATCTCTTTTTTTTTTTGTGAGTGTATCCCTATTGATATCTGGAAAAAACATCAAGAATACCTCAGCCACATCAGGGACCTCTGGCAAGAGAATTACTGTATATCCTTTGGGTCCTTATTTAACCTTATTTATCTAAGCTAGGAAAGGACTTGATCATTCAAGGCATTTTACTGGGTGTCCAAGGTTCCTGTTTCCTCTGTGTTCAATATCTAATATTTATCAAGTGCCTTAAAGCAGTCTTTGCCAATATCAGATGGTGAATAGCAATTTTTACTCCCTACAGTCTTATGATTCAGCTATGCTTTTATCTGTTTTTCAGAGATAGAACAGATGTATAGAAATTAGTGGAAAATGCTATCCAATCGGCTATGTAAGATGCCCAAAATAACTCCAGAGCAGAAAACTTAATGATCAAATCCCAGTGGTTGAATAAGCAAACAGCTGAGTATAATTCTGATCCATGGAATCTCAGTATGAATTAAAAAAGGAAATCATACAGCCTTAAAAAGCATGGCATGCATATCAGATCAAATTCAGTAACACTTTATGAGATAGACAGCATTCATGGGGAAAATCAGACTTAATTCACCATTTCTCTGCAACCTGAAACTCCAATGGAAACAAGTGGGATGTCTCATCACCACTAGACACTGAAAAGATTGTGTCCAACAATAACCATGTAATTTCTTAAATTATTATGAAATGAAGCTAGCTTTAACTTCATTTCTATCGCATTAGTCTTCTTGAAAATTTTCCTATCTCTTTGCTGCTGTTTCTAATGTAATATTGTTTCCTAGAAACCAATGCAGGAATAAGACATTCCAGATGTCAAACAATAACAAAACAGAACCTGAAGAAGAAACAAACTTTTTATTTCTTAGTTTCCAGTCACTTTTTGATACCCCTTTTCTTTTTCTACTTGACACTTTTGACAAAAAATGTGGTAGAAGACAAAAACACCTGAGGGTCTGCTGACCTAAAGCTAAGTGATAAAACAGTTAAAACAGTGTCGGTTCCTCACTGTTCCTGAGTCGATATATTGCCGTCATGTGTGGATTATAATGCTGTTATCTCATCAGCAAGGTCCACCTTGGATGTTCACCTGTGGAAAAAGAAAAAAAAAAAACTTTTTTTTTATTATTTAAATTTTTTGTCTTTTAATTGCTCACATGCTTACTAATGATCTCAAAATTAAAGACAGAACCATAATGGATTAACAACCTGATAAGATGCAGTCTGCTCTAGCTGATTATAGAAAAAATAATCTTTTAAAAAGCCAAGCATTTAAATTGATATGGTCATGTGTCTCTTTAGCTTTCAATCCCTGTCTTTCCAAGGAATATCTGTATTATGCTTCACGAACAAAGTGCATGACAAGTACGAACTGAATTCAATTTTCTGAAGAATTAATTCTACAGATGTTAGATTTGTCATGTATACATTTACGACTAATTACTATTTCCAGATATTCAGTTTTCCATAGGCAGTTTCCTCAGGTTTTCCTTGCAGCCCATGAAGCAATGCTGAAGCCTGACTGTCACCATCACTGCAGAAGGGACTAAGAGATTCACTTTGAGCAGGAAGACGATTTCATGGGCCTAGAAACAACAAGATACTTCCCTTCAAGGAGTCAAACACAAGAGTCATAGTTTAAGCCTTTTAGACAACAAATGTCTTTTCATATCTATATATATATAAAAGCATGAATTGAGAGAGCCAATGTGTGTGTGCACATCACACATTACATTTTTCATACTTTAAAATTGGAATAAAAAATGCTTTTGACATAATGCTGCTGCAGTCCTGGACGGGACAGGAGTTCCATTCAGGTCTCTCCTCTGTTGAACAGAGGAGACGTCTGCAACCAGGACCCTTCCAGGACAAACTCTGCAGGACAGAAAAATACTGCCTTTCAGTGCTTTCCTCCTCTCTTCTCCTGTGTGACATTAGGTTAACAATGCTAAAGGTATAAAGATGTGAAAAATTCAGTCTCCATCACAAGGACAGAAAATATATAGGTAACTAATCACAAAAGCAGCCTCCCCAAAGGAGGCTGATATCTCAGAGAACTGAAATTTTTACTACATGGTTTCCAGGAGCTCTTTACTTGGAGTTCCTGAGTAGTAGCAATGCTGTTTCTGTGTGTGGTAGAAACTCCTATTCCTCCACTGAGGGCAGAGTGATGCACCCCAGACACAGGTCTGGCTCAGGTCGTGTAAGGAAGTCAAGAACAAGCTTGTACGTTTTGCAATTCTGTATTTCTTAGTAAATGCAATAAACATATTCTTTTATCAGATTTGTCAGTCCTTACCCCAGTCGAAACACATGCCACAGTGCCCACAAACCAGGTGGAAACAGATGTGAGATCCTGGTCACTGCCACTCTGTAGATATCTAGTAGGCCTCAGGAAGAGAAAGGCTATTATCACACTTTACCAATTCCATAAATAGAAGGCTTCACTCAACACCGGTTTTAACCTCTTTTCCACAGCAATTATTTCTGAGCAAAACAAAACTAATCCTCCGCTCCCTCACACACCAAAAAAAAAAAAAAAAAAAAAAAGCCAAAAAGAAAAGAAGAAATATTATCTCAGTTTTGAATCAGACGCTCCAGAGTCCTCAGGGAGCAGAAGAGCAAACAAGACTATGTTCAGAATGTTCCTGTTCCTGAGCTGCGCTAAAACAAACACACTGAAGCAAGTGAAAACATATTGGAAACAAATCCAAAATCAAACCTGCCCCTAGGAAACAGGACACTGACTGGGGCTGCAAGGCAGCCAGCAACAACAGAGAATTATTTTTTGTAAGCCTACAGGCTGCATCTCTGAGCACAGAGAACTAAGAGCTGCTCCAGAGATACCTACAGACAGGCCATGTTTAAAAGTCATTTAAAAACATTTTAAAAGCACCTACTAAAGCATGATTTAACTCCAGAAAGCTGCTCCTTGGATGAATCTGGATGTAGCACCTGCCTTTAGGTGACTGACTCAGCAAAGAAAGACCACACAGGTCAGGGATCTCAAGAGCACTCTGCATAGATCTCCCTCCATCACTGTCACATCCTCAGGCTTCTTATACCCAAAGAGGATGCTGGCAGTATGATCAGCACATAGCAAGTGATACTGCTATTAGGTACCAGAACTTCACTAGCAAGTGGAGCTTGTAAACTCATTACAGCTATGGGTCAGTGGGATTAGAATGGAGGGTACACATGCTATAAGATGGAAACCATGGAATATAGAAGGTTTTTTCATCATTATGAGAAGGGCAGTAAGAGATAATGCAATTTCTTTGTGATTCTGTAACTGCTTACAAAAAATATTTATATTTATATAATATTTATATATAATGGCGAATTATATATAATTCACACAAGGTGAAAATTTATCTACCTCATAGCTAGGTAATACCATGAAGTTTGATACCTGTGCACACCACAGGACTGATCATAAGCTGTCTACTTTCCTTCCTGTGCTGAGGAGATTCGTGCTCTCTCGAAACGCAGCCTGTGCAACGCACACAACAGAAGGGCTGCAGTTCTTGATGGATTCTATACCAGCTACACAAGTCAGGTCACCCACTTGCGCTGTCAACACACTTAGTCTTGAGTGCAAAGTCAGCAAACTCAGCTACCTGGAGAACCAGGACCTGTCTCAGTGCAGCTGATCAAGCACATTCACCATCTATTTCACATTATGAGTCTGTAATAGTTCAACCTCAGTTGTCTCTATTCAGTTCACCAGCTGAGCTTTGCAGAGGTCTTTTAGTTGTACTGCTAGCTGGTGTCAAAAGTTAGTGGAGGCTTCAGTAAAGCTGGCAGAGCTAATGTTGATTTATACCAGCTTAGGATACTGTTTGGCTGTCAAGAGGCTTGAAGGAGGCAGGTGTGAGATTCAGCGGCCATAGCTTAGTCTGTGAAGTCAACAGTAGTGGCAGTAAATCTTCAAGCAGCTTCCCTCCCATTAGGTAATCTGCGTTTATCTGTTTTTATGGAATATCAGTAAGTGATAATCCACTCACAAGCCACCTTGCTTTCCTCAGAATCATTACGTGTATGCAAATGCTTAAAATGGACTGTGATAGCCCTCTCAACCCACCTCCTGAGAACAACATTTTTTGTTATGGAAAAACAATTAACAAGAAGCAATGACATTTAATTTCTTTAATCTCTACAGTGATGAAAGCAGCCCTGATGTGTGTTTGTCTTTCTGGAACCAATCAGTTCTGCCACTAATCCTTTACATTCCTTAGAGAATGCTCATTGATTTAACTACCATAAAACATAATTATGTTGTCCACAGGTATGTTTGTCATGTACTGTGCTGTACCTTTGAAGCCATTGAGTAATTGCTCCAGAACATAGAAGAGAAGAAGCAATTGTTTAAAGCTGTATTGCATTTATACATCTTTCTAGATGCTTTTACTCTCTGCTCTTTCTGCCCAGAATATTGTACTTTAAGAACCCAGCAGAGCCACAACTAAGTTTAAAAAGCATGGAATCAGATGCACTGGAAGGCTGAGGTGCTCTAAATTTGATTCTTTCTTCTGTTGCTTAACTTAAGGGCAGCCATTTGAAACACATCTTTTACAGCTACTTCAACATAGAAGTCTGCAGCCTTCTGCTTTCATCTGTAGCAGCCTGTTATATGCTACATCAAGACTTCTGTTGCAGATCTATACTTAAAAGTCCTTATCCCATTTTATCTCTGTGTGTAACATAGCTTCTTTACATTATACTGTCATTAAAAACAAAAGCAACAAGCAAACAAATATTTATATAACTAAATAAAGACAAGATCTTGAGACAAGTCTTTACTCAAGATGTATTTCATCTCTTAACTCTTTACATACAGAAGAAAAATTGCCTAGTATTTCAGAGGAGGCTAGGAAACAACAGTATGAGGCACTAGCTATCTAGCTATCTGATGGGAAATTTAGGAAAAAAACATGAAATGTGTCCAACCCTTTTCTGCTCAGCACTTAGCTGGCTAACATCTTTAGCTCCCATGTGTGGTGGTGCAATTACTTCAGCATCAACAGTTCAAGAGGATTTGAATGGAATTTCATTCACTCAGTGAGAAAAGAGTGGCCTCACAAAACTCAGAAAACTACCTGATTTACACTGGCACAACAAAAATTAGAATTAGTCTGTGAATAACCTCTTGCGTAGAATAAAATTTTGCTGTTCTTCCTCACTTTATCCCACAGAGTCACTAGGTCTTTTGGGGGCTCATTAGCATCTTCAAAGAACAGCTTGGTCTACCTATAAGATTTGTGGCTAGAAAAACCTTCACTCAGAGAACAAACACAAAGCACGGTGAACACCTGTAATACTGTACTGAAGATTCAGTTTCAGGGCACCCTGCAACAGTTACACAAGGAGAAGTTGGGCTTATAGAGAACTCCTCCTGTCTTCAGGTGCTGTGCTGCTTTGACCAAGTTTGCTATTATCTCCTGACATGTTTTACTTTGTTTTCTTTAAGAGAAGGAGAGATTCACCCATAAGAAGAGGGCTCTACTTAAGGAAACTTGAAGACACGGTCTAAAGATGAAGTTAATTTAAATCCCAGTCTTCATGACTCTTTCAAATGTTCCCTGAGAGGTCATGATGGTGTCTATTTTCAGGATGACTGAGGCATGTTTACTTGTTTGTGGCATTATATACCAGTTTCACAGGTAAATGAGTGATTTTAATAACTGAACTAGCTACTTTCATGAGCATTAAAGGAAGGAGAAAATTTATTTCTGTAATGAAGTCTGTAGTCATACAAAGATACCTATAACAATACATAGATGGGGGCATGACACCACATAATATACGGTCATCTGAGTCTCTTTCTTCCAGCTGCAAACATTCCCATCCACTCTGAAGTGTCCTTTCAGCCTCAGAGGTGGGTCACAGGAGAGTAAAATGAGCTTCTCAGCTGCAGTATACACCTTCTCCATATTCTACAGGCTCTTCTTCTCTACCATCATTCTAGAAACTAATGAAAAGATGATACAAATGATTTGGATGGGTACTTTAAACAGCACCTTCTTCTTTTAAAAACATGACCCAAAACAGCTGTACTAGTGACAGAAATAAATTAAACTTCTCAAACTGCCACTTAGATTTGACATCATTCCCTCAATGCTTCCCTGTACTACATCTATTCATTTGCAAATTGGTTTAAAGTAAGGTAATATTTTGCAAAAATGAGAACCATATGAGCTCCTATCTGCAGTCATTAAAAAGAGCAGAGATGACATGTGTGGTCAAATGAAGAAGCAAGCAGGAAGGAGGAAAAATCTGTGTTTATGGAAATAAAGAAATTATAATAAAGACAAGTGAGGAGGATTATGCAAATGCTATTGGTTGGTATGTGCCAAGGAGAACATAGAGGATGAAGGCACAGTTCAAGCAGCAGCAGGACATGTGGCTGTGGGAAGGCACTCTGAAAATCCCAGCCTTGTAGTCTCCTAGTGCCTTCATAATTATGTTGTGGAACAAAAGCTACAGTGACACATGCAAGTCACAACAGCTCTAAGAAACCCACAATTTGCAAACATAATGCTAGTAATGCAACTATATGATGAAAAAGCTTTTTAGGCCTACTGGTAAGAACTGATTCATTTCTGAAGTCTGATATTTTCATTAAAGTTTAGATCAGAGTGTGCAGGCAATTGCTAAATGCAAGAGAAATAAGAAAAGAAACTTTTGCTGCAATACTACTTCCTTGCTAAGATACTGTCTAGAGCTTTTTAGTTCAGTAAATAAACAAACTGATCATTGACTCTTTACTGTAAAGCTTAGGTTTTTATTAAAAGAATTTAACTACCTAGGCAGAACTGAAAATGCTACAGCAGACTGCAAATTACACCACCGATGGCAAACTATCCTACCTTCACTTTCTAACTCCTGTTTACACCTGCCTAAGATCTAAGCCTCAGTTGAAAGAAAATGAAAGCAAAGGCTGCCTTCTTTTAGTGGTGCAGCTCAGTCAAACAGTCTGTTCCTACTACAGTTCCCAGGAGATACCCCAGTAGTACTTCCAATTTCAAATGCTTCATCCAAATTTTTACAATGATAATTTTCACAAAGACCAATTAAAAAAAAAAAAAAAACTCATCCAAAACAAAACCAGCATTATTGCACCAGCTTTTTTTTTTTTTCCCCCCTTGTTCAGGAACCCACAGCATTGAAAAAGATATAAGTTTGTAAGATCTGATCCATAGCTTAGTCAGTTTTCACGTTGCCTCAGGACGCCATGAGAATTATGAACCTTGATGTTTCATTAAAAGATTAGCAGTGGCATCAACTTGCTGTACTAGAGACTAAATGAAAACTGAGATTCTGCAACTGAGATAAGAACACAATTTTCTTCAGTGCCACAAGCAGTTACGTTTCGTGACAGCTTTCATTGAGAAAGTGCATGTTGTAGTGCGCACCACATAAAACACAAGACTAGCTAAATACTTATCACTAACACTTATTTGTGGTACTCCAACCATGCCAAGATGATCCTGAATTTCCTGAAGAGGCCATTTTTGCCAGCCTGTTGAGGACGATGGAGCACACTCCTCCTTCCCTCTGCAGAAGGGATAGGTTCTGCGCGGTAAGCAGATCCATAGTAGGATGCATTGCCCATGCTGTAGGAGCTCTCCTGGACAAATCCATCCATCTGGCATGAGATAAAGCAGCCCTGTAGCTATTTGCATTGAAGGCTGTCACTGTGCCAACCACAGGATCTGAAAGGGCCTGAATATAACAAGCTGAGCATTGAGCTCATAATGCCGAAGAATAATATTCAGGCAAGGAACATTTAAAGCAAAGAAAAAGTGGTTATCCAAGTTTAACTCAGAGCACTAGGCCATAAAATGAGCTCTGTATAACAGTTAGTTAAAACCAAATAGCTGTGGGATTATAAATCTTTTGCCTTGAAGTTCAGCATGTTGGCACAAAGAATAAATGTTATTGTGGAAGAATTATTTCATTGCACGACAATTGAAATAAATGTTGTGGAGGCATTTACACATGTTCCTGTGGATGTTACCATTCCCTTTACTTTGATAAGAGGCAGGCAAAATAGTTTTCTTAACTTTAAAAATCCCTTTTCACTCATGTTTTATATAAACCCTGTAAAACTGAAAGTACAATATGTTTCCTTACTCTAATCAATCTCTCCTACACACAGTTACTGCCAGAAACTCATAGAGACACCTGGTTTGCTATTCAAGGATCTTATGTTCAGGCTAAGATCTTGTCACTGTTTTTTATCAGATAAAAATTTTCTTTTAAAATGAATGTGCACACACACATATAATTGCCTGAACTCCAACAGCAGTGTGAAATAAAAGGAAAAATGTAAGACGTATTTTATGTTCATTTATATGAGAGTTAACCACAAAAAACAATGTGTATTACAGAAGATTCTTGGGGAGGGCTATTCCCAGAAAGAAACATTTGCATTACAAGCTCACAGGAGCTATCTGATATAAATATTTAACTAATTAAACAGTGAATATTCTAAGTACTATGGCAAAATGTTGCTTAGGACAGAGACCCATTGCCCTTCTAAGTAATTGAAGATTGGTTTGAAATATGACAGAAAAGATTTAGCTTTGCTATAGATAGAGATAGATACATTTCTTCTGAATATTTTCCCTGATGAAAGACAACTATTTCTTCAATACAAATTTTCATAAATCTTTATGAATATGAATCTCCATAAATATGTTTACATTTTAAAAAGAGAGATAAGGAGCCACTTGTTTAACAAAACAAAACAAAAAGTTAAAGTTAAAAATTAAATTAAAAATGAAAACAGGCTTACTTTCATCTCCAGTCTTCACGATGAAGAGGTGATCCTCTGCCACCTAATTCTAATCAATGTGGAACTGAGCTACAAGCTCCAGGTTTCGATTCATTCTTGAAGCCAGAGTGAACTCTCCAGAAGTCAGATATACTGACAGGGCATTTCCATTTCTTCCAGCTTCTCTTCATCTTCCTCTTTTAGTCCATGCAAGCTGGAAACTAAAAGGTGTCCTCACTTTAGTTTCTAACTAGAATTTGGTCGATGCCTTGCACACAGAAAACTCTTGATGGAAAATTATCATTTGAAAGAGCAGATACTTTCATGGGATATAGTCCAAATACAATTCTTCAGCATCTCTGGTATGTGCCTTCTCAGGGAACTAAGATTAAGCTCCCACTCTCCTCCCCAGATATAGAATATTGATGGCTCCGTAATCCTTTTTTTTTTTTTCCAGTTTTTGGACTTCCATGAAGCCCCCTAAAGTGATCTTCAGTTTTTCAGGAACTGACTTTTCTCATAAGAAAAGCTGTCAAAGGCAGCTTTTTTCTTTAATATGAAATAGTTTTCCGTTATTTGGAAATTCTGATTCCCTCTAGTGAGATACCCTCTAAAGCTGATAACTTCATTTAATCACATGCATTTTGAAATATCTGGAAAATTTTAATAAAATAAAAGAAAAAAAATACAGCCTTAAGACTATTCTGAGGATAAAGATGCCATGTGTACATATAACGATCAAAAATTTTTACTTATAACTAGATTTTTTTTCAGAACGTCTTAGCTTGAAAAATAAGTGATTTTTTTTCCTAAAATCTCTCTGAATAAATAAATATACATCTATACATTTAGCTATTCTGAGACTTCAAAAACTTCTCATGAAGTTGCAGTTCTCTTGTTGTTCTCATCTTTCTGCTGGAAAAACAAGTTTTAAAAATATCATAATACCTCAAGTATTATTTTTCTGAGAGAAGCTAAATATGCTGCCCACAGTTTTTGCCTTGTTGAATACTGTGGTATGTAATTCCTTTCCCAAAACGTCAAGCTAGCTATCTTAAAACTAAACCTGCAAAGACATACAAATCTCATATAATATATAGTCAGTGAGAAAATTTTGGTTGCAAAGTCAACCAAACAGAATCAACAAAGTTGCAAGTCAGTATGCAAGGTAGCTAAGTTACTTGCACCCAGTAATTTATTTGGTAATTAAGCCTTTTGTTTTCTCCCGTTAAAAGGATACTTAAAGCCAACTTTAATTTTAATAAATGCATTAATCATCATGAACTGTTAGAGGATGCTTTTTTTGATGGCCTATCTGCAAGCCATTCATTTCAAGCCTGTCTTCCACTATTCTTTAGTCATTCTTAATGTTAACTGGTCACATGGTATTTCTGTTTCTATACTTGACTGAGGCAGCAGGACTTTCATAAACAACAATAAGAAGATCAAAAACATTCCTGGGAGACGAGGTGCCCATATTGAGCGTGAAACAGGTTTCATGAACATTCCCATATAGGCTCTGCAAAAAAATAAACAACTACTTTGAAAACAACAGAAAATTTTCATCAAAAAGAAAAGCTGCTTTCACTTAGAAGTTAGTTCCAAAAAGAAAAAAAAAGACTGTCTCATGAATATGCAATTGACTGAATATATGTCCATGTTATTTCCTATAAACAATGCAATACAATTATCCTTTCAGAGAGGGAAGATCCTAGTACTTGACAAGATAAGTCATACAGCTGAGAAAATAAATTCAAAGCATAAAGTAATCTAGCCATAAATCCTTTGAGGCACTCTCATGAATTTTCCAAGGCCCATTTTAGATGTCTGTAAAAATAATTTATTTCTAACTTAAAACAATTTGAAATTAAGCTTTTGCTTGAAAATCTGAATTCTTCTATAAGGACTAAGCTCATTTTTATTTGTTCTATTTTTGCAAAAAAAGTCTTTTCATTCTCTTAAAAAATATTCAGAACTATGCAAAGTGTTTTTGTTTGCTTGTTTTTCCAATGCAATGTCCAAAAATAAAAAAAAAAAACAAGAATCAGTATAATGAATATATGGCATATATATTTTATTGAAATGAAAATACACCAAAAAAAATTCTTTGCTTAATAATCATTTTGTTAATTTCTAGGAATTTTTTTGAGGGATAAGAAAGAGGATGAGGGAAAAAAAGGGGCAAAAAGTCAATTAGTAATGTACATAGCTGTGCAGTATCTTCGAGAAATTTATCAGGGATATGGATATGCTTGTATATGCCACTTAAGAGAAAATGAACATTAAAGTATTTCTCTAAAGTCTCTTGAAGACAACTTAAAGACTCCAAATGACATCACTAAGCATTGGAACAGGGTCTTTGGCATCTGAAGTTGGAAAGACCCACAGCTCTTTTTCTCAGTTCTGACAAAATCCATTTGAATCAAATGTTGTATCCAAACATCCAAATGGACAGCAAGTATTTGATCAGTGTATATAGATATATATATATACACACACATATATATGTATGCATGTTTTCATTTAAATTGTATTGCTTAGGTCATCTCTGCAGATTTATATCACACTCCACTGTGCCAAGTTGGCATTTCCATTTATTCAAACACTGAACGTATCCAGTTGAAAGTTCTGAAAGAATTAGAAACAGACTGGTTTTTTAAAAATATTTCTGAATTTTCAAATCCAAAGACATCACTAGCTACCCAATCTTTATATGTTTTTTTTTCTCTCTTTATTTCCTGTAACAATGTCATGATGACAAACATAATTCTACCATGATCTCAGCTAAAGCACAGAAAAAGCTAGCAGGGCTGAACAACAAAGAGGAAAATCTCCAGTGCATACCCTATCTCCAGTGCATTAATAAATAATTAATAAACTGCAGTTTTCCTATTTTTGTGAAAAAATAAAGAGATTACTTTTGCTTATGAGAAATATATTTGAGCCTGTGAGAATTATATAATAGGCATCAACTTTCATTTTTAGGATAACCTTTCCTTGCACTAAAAAGAACCTTGAAATGGTTGTGTGTTTGAGTGTGCAAAGGAAACTGAAAACTTGCATTCAACCTAGGTTTATTGCTACATTGAATTGGACCACTTGTGATCTCATTCATAGTGCATTTGTTTCCAATCAAAGCCAGAAATATTTTAAAAAGTGTCACTGCACCAAATGAACACTTTGGCTTTTAGTCTCAGCATTGCAGAAACTGAACTGGCAAGTGGGAGACATGGAATAGTGAAGTAAATTTCCAGAACTGAGAAACAAAATAAAACAACAAAAAAGGTTTCACTGATTCAGACTGCCTTGTCATCTTCAGAACTTTGCTCAGGACTGTATATCAGTTTTAGTGTTTGGTGAGGGCTTGGCCCTGTCAGGATTGTAAACCCTGCAGGATCATAAACTCTGAATTTGGAACATTACTACCATAAAATGCAGTATCCTATTATAAACTATAGCAACTTTTTAGAATAAGAGGATAACTTGGGATTGTGATCTTTCCAGAGTTTGGGGGTAACCATGAGAGTGTGGGAGTGACCATGAGATGTTGGAATTCACGATCCTGCATGGAGGGAGCTGGGCAAGAAGTAGGATTGCAGCCCTGGACTTCAAGAGAGCCAACTTTGACCTCCTCAGGGAGCTCCTTGGAGAAATCCTGGACCAGGGTCCTAGAAGGAAAGGGTGTCCAGGAGAGCTGGCTTATCTTCAAGCGCCACTTTCTCCAAGCCCAGGATTGGTGTATTCCGACCAGTAGAAAGTCAAGTAAGAGGGGCAAGAGACCTATGTGGATGGGAAAGGAGCTGCTAGGCAAACAATGAGAAGAAGAAAACGTACGTTAGGTGGAAGAAGGGCCAGGCCACGTGGGAACAATATAGGAATGTTGTCAGGGAATGCAGGAATGCGACGAGGAAGGCCAAGGCCCGCTTGGAATTAGAACTAGCGAGGGATGTCAAGGATAACAGGAAGGGCTTCTACAAATGCATCACCAGCAAGAGGAAGAGTAGAGAAAATGTCGGTCTGCTGCTGAATGGGGAGGGTGCATTGGTAACAGAGGATGTGGAGAAGGCAGAGTTACTAAATGCCTTCTTTGCCTCAGTCTTCTCTGCTAGGGCTGTTCCCCAGGAACTACAGAGCCTAGGTAGGGCTGACAACTCTCAAGGGCAGCCCCTAAGTGTCCCAGACACTAGGGAAATGAGAAGGGACTGGAGAGAGGAAGACTTGCCCCGAGTAGAGGAAGATTTAGTTAGAGAGCACCTGACGAAACTCAACACCCACAGATCCATGGGCCCCAATGGGATGCACCCCAGAGTGCAGCGTGAGCTGGCGGACGTCGTAGACGAGCTGCCCTCCATCATCTTTGAAAGGTCCTGGAGAACGCGGAAGGTGCCGGAGGACTGGAGGAAAGCCAATGTCACCCCGGTCTTCAAAAAAGGCAAGAAGGAGGAGCCGCACAACTACAGGCCAGTGAGCCTGACCTCTGTCCCTGGGAAGGTGATGGAGGAGGTCATCCTGACTGCTGTTTCCAGGCACATGGAGGAGAAGAAGGTGCTCAGGAGTAGCCAGCATGGGTTCACCAAGGGGAGATCATGCTTGACTAACCTTCTACGATGGGGTGACTAGATGGATAGATGAGAGCAGAGCGGTGGATGTGATCTATCTGGACTTCAGTAARGCTTTTGACACCGTCCCTCACAGCATCCTCCTGGGCAAGCTCCAGAAGAGTGGGTTAGATGAGTGGACAGTGAGGTGGATTAGGAACTGGCTAAATGACAGGGCCCAGAGAGTAGTAATCAGTGGTGCCGAGTCCAGCTGGAGGCCTGTGGTTAGTGGTGTCCCCCAGGGGTCAGTCCTTGGTCTGGTCCTGTTCAATTTATTCATTAACGACCTAGATGAAGGGATGGAGTGCTCTCTCAGTAAGTCTGCTGATGATACTCAGCCGGGAGGAGTAGCTGATAGCCCTGAGGGCTGTGCTGCCATCCAGAGGGACCTGGACAGACTGGACAGCTGGGCGGCGAGTAACCTCATGAAGTTCAACAAGGGCAAGTGTAGGGTCCTGCACCTGGGGAGGAATAACCCTAGACATGCCTACAGGCTGGGGACCGACCTCCTGGAGAGCAGCCCCGCAGAGAGAGACCTGGGTGTCATGGTGGACAACAAGTTGACCATGAGGCAGCAGTGTGCCCTCGTGGCCAAGAAAGCCAATGGGATCCTGGGGTGCATTAAGCAGAGCGTCTCCAGCAGGTCGAGGGAGGTGATTCTGCCCCTCTACTCAGCACTGGTGAGGCCGCACCTCGAGTACTGTGTACAGTTCTGGGCTGCCCAGTGCAGGAGGGACGTGGAGCTGCTAGAGAGAGTCCAGCGCAGGGCTATGAAGATGATTAGGGGCCTGGAACATCTGCCCTATGAGGAAAGGCTGAGAGAGCTGGGCTTCTTCAGCATGGAGAAGAGAAGGCTGAAAGGGGACCTGATTAATGTGTATAAATATCTCAGGAAAGGGAGTGAGGAGGATGGGGCTGGCCTCTTCTCAGTGGTGGCCAGTGATAGACCTAGAGGAAACAGCCACAAATTGAGGCACCAAAAGTTCCACAGGAACTTGAGGAAGAATTTCTTAACGGTGAGGGTGACAGAGCACTGGAACAGGCTGCCCAGAGAGGTGGTGGACTCTCCTTCTCTGGAGATCTTCAAAACCTGCCTGAACATCACCCTGTGCCACATGCTCTAGGAGACCCTGCGTGTGCAAGGAGGTTGGACTAGATGACCTCTAGAGGTCCCTTCCGACCCTAACCATTCTATGATTCTATGATAAATTAATTTTAGTTTTTTTGTTGTTGGTGGTGGTGATTTTCCAGCTTAAATCTGCTTATCTTCACTTCTACTAATCCAGGCATTTCCCTCTTCCATTGTTCATGCTTTGAATAAAGAAAGGACCAAAAGAAGGATTTTCCAAAAGCTGTAGTAGCAATGACCTTGTTCCTTCCAGTAAAATAATTTCAAACCCAATCTAAACTGCTCAACAAGTCCTTCCCCTCTGTCTGCTCCAGAAATGTCTAGATGCTGTTCTGAGCATGAGTAGCAGGATCCTACCACCAGCAGAATATTGGTGAAGAAAACTTCTAGTGAGAAGATCTTCTCACTAGTTGGGTCCATCTATCTATGGGCCTGCCAACTGTCGGCAGTGAACCCAAACTCCACTGAATACTCTTGTTCTTGAGCATCTGCTATGGCAAACTCACTGGAAGTGGCTCTCAGGATGCTGGCATGCTGGGATGACTTTGTCCTAGGGGTCTCGTCTTTGTATATTTCTAAAATCCTACCACTCTGCTGGAACGCCCAAGAGGGCGTTCATCACACCTCTTTGTGCGCTTACAGGCAGCACTCATCCCCAGCAGCCTTCTACCGAGCTCTTTGGCCATTGCTCTTGCTGGGGTCAGCAGAACTCGGCTCCCTCTCAACCCTTGTCCACCCACTATTGGCCAGTTGCTGCAGTTATCAAGCAAGAGGGCTTGAACTGGAAGCAGAGATTGTGTGTGTGTGTGTGTGTGTGTGTTCGTGTGTGTGTGTGTGTATGTGTGTGTGTGTGTGTGACCTGAGCAGGCGATGAGGACTTGCATTCTTACCAGGAGGTGGAGCAGCGCTGGCATCTGAAGGGAGAAACCGCCACCAATTTGAGCCTGTCCCCCAGGAGGAGAGAAAATGAAAAATCAACACCCTGCTTCCTGCTTTCCCTTCTGGGGTCAGCAGAAGGGATCAGAGTGCTATGACCAACAGTCCAAATCAAGACTTCAATGCTGTAGTTTTCTCACTTCACAAGTTTGCTGTGGGAACATCCACTTTCCTTCACCAGTGCATGCTGGTGAAATTTCCTAAGTGAAGACTTACATGTCTCTGGATGGAACTGCTAGGACAGGACGTGAATGTATATGCACACACTCGCACGTCCTACAGACTCATATCTCATCTTCCTGATGGATTGGGCATGACAGAAAACCAGCAGGTACTGAGGGAGAGAAAAATAGACTGGGGCATGAAGAGGGGGTTGTTTAGCAACAGGTGTGGTGAATCACTATGCTATTTCCATGTCAGAACTTGTTTAAATGTTATACGCAAATTCCTCTTCTGGTGCATTAGTGGTTGCTGTTCGGGGCAGCCAAGAATGAAGAGTCTATCACTATTGAAAAAAAAAGTCACCAAAAATTCACATTCCCCCCCAAGTCCCGCTGCAGAGCAGTGCCTCATCATACAAGAAGTCTTGCTGCTTGCATGAAGGACACTTGGTTTCTCCTCTGACACCTGAGGGAGCACCTCTGTGCTGAGCTGGTGGAGAATACCAGGGGAGACCTGGGTGGCTCATGGTTAAGCTTTCCTGCTCAGAAATTAGAAAGCACTTGCAGCAAGGAAAGGGAACGCTTCCCTTTCGGGAGAGCTGGCAGCCTCGCCTGGATTCATACTTTTTTTTTTTTTATTTTATTTTAATTTTAAAGGGTTGTAGTTTGGTGGGAGAAAAGACCAGAGGGGAATGGGAAGAGGGGGGAAGGGAGGTCAAGGAAAATCCCAGCAACCATGAGTCACCAGGGCCTGATACTTATTTAGTGAATAGCGTGAACCTAATTACTGCACAGGCGATAGCTGCTGTGAAACAGTGTGAGACAGCTTGCTTTTTCATCGAGCTCAGCGGGGCGAGCAGTAAAAGCTCAGTGAGGGAAATACGGTTATACATTGACCTGCTTGTATCTTATCGCTTTGCTCTGCAGAGGAGTAGTAAAGCATCTCCACAGCCCTAGTCCGTGAAATAAATGCACAGCCTGCCACTTGCAGGAAAATTAACTGTGCACTTGTCTGCCTGACAAGGTGCCTGATGGGCTGCGGTGGCAAGCCTCAAAGAAGGCTCCTCAGTCTCCTATAAGAACAAAGAACTAAGGAACTTCCCTATTTCTGATCTGACTTCCTCATAATTTGATGTTGTCATCCCGAGAGCAGATGCCATCAGTCAGTGCCAACACTGCTACATGCTGGATGTGCTTCTAGCCCAGTTCCCTTCTGGCTTTGTGCTTGAGGTGTAGAAGAGGGTTTCAAGATGGGCCTCCTGCTCTTGGGTATCTCCCAAGGCTGGCACATCATGATGGCTGAGAGCTGCACAGCAACACACATGTCGCTGAAACAACAGTTGAGGCCCACATATATACAAAATATTTGCATAAATACAAATCTACAAAAACAAAATTACTGCTTTCAGTCAGTAGTGGATACTGTTGTCTACAAACCAATTTTCAAGCACGGTATTTATTTACCTAACTGAAAGCATAAAGTGAGCCCTAAAAGATCTGCAATGAGCTGTCCTGCTAGCTTATGAAAATGTGTGCTTTTATACTTGGTAGCAGATGTGGTGACTGTCAAAGACAGAGGGAACCACAGGAAAACAATACCTCCCTTAATGAAAGCAAGAGCTCATGCCTCATGTCAGGACCTCTCGGGTCTACCTAGAGACCCAGCTGGACTTTCCTTCTCCAGTAATGCTTGGGTCAATGTCCTTTAAACTATGAATGCGTCACTTTCCCAGATAATGCCAATGGCTACCAGCTTGTCAGATAAAATTGTGTCATGAAATAGCTTGCTAAAACAGACAGGTAATAAAAAAAATTCTCCTTTGACTCATATGGTGAGATTCCCCTTCCCGTTTTAATCCACAAATGTCAAGTCAAGGTGATGTCCTGCCCTACAGCAGTTCCTCTCCTCTCTGCAGTTTTGCACAAGTTGAGATCTCAAGAATCCTCTCAGAAATTAATCAATGTGAATGTTTTCTCAAGAGTTATCTGGAAAGGGAGATGACATCTATGGAACTCTTCAAAATATGGTATCATAGATGCTTTTCACACAGTATGCTCCAATCACATCTCCTTAGTTGATCCTATAACGATAGTAGGAAACTGCTATATATACTTTTGCTTCTTTTAGGGCTCTCACAGGTAAATCAGAGATGACACTCCCAAATCCCAGTCCAGGTTAATAGCACCATTCACTTTGTCAAGTCTTTGCAAACTGAAATGGCTCAAGATGTTCAGAATTGAACATAGCATATATTAAGAAGATGTGGTAAGGGCCAGAAATAGCTAAATGCTTTTTGTCCTTTTTTGTACTGGTTTCAAATAAAGAAAAGAACAAATATGACCTTGTTCTTAGGAATCAGTACCATACAGAAAGATTTCTGCTTACTGAATGCAGCCATTGGTATTTCTAGAAGGGTCAGAAGAGATCTTCATGATCATCCTGCCTTGCCAAGAGCCTCACCCAGCCATTTCTTCAAGAGACCAGAACTCCTGTGTGAGCTATACTGTACCTTCTTTTAAAAGATACTAATCTTGATTTAAAGATTGGAGAATTCCCCACACCCTTAAGGTAAGTTATTCTAATAGTTAATTATCTTCTCCGTTAAAAAAAAAAAAAGTCCTTATTACTTATCTAAATCTGGCTAGCTTCAGTGTTGGCTCGCATTCTGCCTTTTACTGGTTTAAGACCGTTTCGTATCGGAAATCTCTTCCCCATGTAGGTACTTGCATGTTATAATTACGTCAGTTCTTAATGTCCTGGATGAAGTAAGTAGTTTTAGCTTCTTAGAATTTGTTAACTGTAAGACATACTTTTTCCCAGCCTCAAATCGAGCTTGAAACTCTTTTCAGCACCAAGTCAGATTTTCCAAAATCATTTCTGGGATGTGGACAACGGCATTAAATACAATACATTGGTGCTGGTCCTGCAGTGAAAAATTCACCTCCCTGGATATTCCTTCAAGGCTACATTTGCTGTCGTGGGTAAAACATAGCTCTGGGAACTCAAGTTCATGTAGATCACCACCCATCATAGCACAGAACTTTTCAAGGTCGGTCCCCTCCGAGATTTGGCAGACTCTTTAAAATCTGACATATACTTTTTGTTTCTTAAATTTTTGTCCTTGCATTTAACTGAGGAAACATATGCTGGGAAAAAAGGCCTGTCAGACCGAATAAGTCAGGTGGATCTTCACAGCTGAATTCTCACTATTCCCAGTCACCTTAAAGTTTTAAAGGAGGTTTCTGTTGTTATAATTGTGTCTAACAACATTTACTAGCACCGTCTGTTTCTCATTAAATATGTCTTTCCATGCCTTATTTATTATAAGCACTTGTAAACAAGGAACAGAATAGAAAGAAAATTTTAAGGAAAGGTAAAGTAACATAATTAAAGTAAAATATTTAATTTTTGTTCATTCCTTCTTTTACACCTTGCTTTTTTTGCTTTTGTTGTTGATATTTGCTTTTTTTAATTATTTTTTAGAGATAGCAGTATTTTACTAAGCATTAGTCACATTCTTGTCAGACCAGTATCAAGCATGTTGATTTGGATACGATCAGAAAAAGATAATTCTTCCACTTCCTTTCTTCTGACCACAGCAAGACATAGTTGCTAAACTGATTAGATTTATGAGCATTATAATTATATGTTCAAGAAAAAGTTCTAATCCTGATTGATAATACTTAATGAAGAGGTTGAAAACTTTTAAATACATGCTAGCTTATCTCCATATTTTAACCTAAATATTGTGATATCAACTATAAGAATTCTAGCACACAGTGATTTTATCATTGTTCCTTCTCATAAAATTTATTTTGGAGTGAAGACTGATGGTTACATTTCCAGAACTTTAACATGACACAGTATTTCTTGTGTCACCGTAAATTAGCCTCTCTGTAAAATATACATTTAATGAACAAGAATCATCATTGCTTGTGCTACTGTCTTTCATAGGGAAACAGCTTCAACTGATTCCAAAAGGTTCATAGAATCATCATAGTTGGAATTAATTCTTTCTGTCTCTCATTAGTAGTGTGAGTCTATCAATAAAATTGCTATAGAGAAAGGGCTTCTAGTCTACTAGTAAATGTTTATTTGCTTCTGAAGGGAAGAACATTTTCTCAAATAAATCCAGTGTCATATTTTATAAATACAAACTCCAGTTGCATCAGTGAACTGTATTGGCACATGGATGGCCTGTTTCTTCAACGTTTCTTGAATCACAAGCACTATTTCAACTCTGTATGGTGATTGCAGTTGGAACTGAAGTTTTTCACTTTTATTCTCCTAAAGACTGGCATATTTTTAGTATGGTAACACCTTCTGGCTCTGTGCGTATAAACACACTGATCGTACCCCTAAGAAAGACAAATTATCTTAACTGATGTGGTATGTTTTATTTTGTCTGTGGGGGGGGTGGGAATGTTAAAATGGAGCATGTTAGCACGTTCAGTAGAAGTCTTCTTTCTTATTGTAGACTTTTTTTTTTTTTTTTTTTAAGGATAACGTGTATCAGGGGGAAATCAAGCTACCAAAAGTTACATTCCAAACTAGGGATAGAACTAGAAATAGACTCTAGACTTTCAAATCCACTCATCCACTTTGTAAGATGAAACTCCAAAAGTCTGTCTTCTGAGGATCCCTTTTGGCTTTGAATGAAATACTTAAAAGTGACAGAAATAAGATCAATATGCTAAATGGCATGACTACCCCCCTTTTTTTTTTTTGGAGTGAATTCCACAAAATACATGTTTAATAGGACACAGTATTCTCCATTTATTGACAATGCATTTTTAAGTAGACAGACATCCCAAGCCTCCCTGTCCTGCTCTAGCAGCATCTCTCTGCAGCTGTGCCCTCTTGTCCAGCCATCAAGCAGTATCACACATGGAGAACTGCATGGAGAATCCCAGTTGACATTTCCCTGTTCAAGGCTGTTCAGATAATGTCTTCCAGACATGTCTAAGTCTGTCCTTCAGAAATGAAAAGGTTTGTAAGACAGGATGAATTTTCTTACCATATATTAAATACATTCTGGAAAATATTTAAAATATCAGAGAAATCACAATGTTTCATCCTTCAAGAGTTTCTGTGAAGTACAATACAAAATAATTAGGGCTGACAGACATATAAATGTTATATATTAGTGTTCTCTCTTTCTCTCCCTCTGTACTAATTAGATTAATATACTAAGATTAAACACATGTTCTTCCTTATCCATTATTCATAATGCATACATTTGCATGGTTAATTTGACAAGAACTGTACTCACTGTTTACATTTATTTTGCATCAGTAATTTCCCTTGCTGAGTCTTTTTGTCGTGAGAAGCAGGGTCTTGCTACCTCTTTTTATTCTGTGGAACAGCCAATGACCATCAGATCCCCCTTTTTTTTTTCAGAGAATTTAATTATACAAATAGCTGCCTATTTCTTCTGATCGTTTAAGATATTCATTAATGAACATTAGTATATGTTTTAAGGTGGAAAATATGAGCTATATTCAGATTGCATACAAATGTGGTACAAACATACATAACTGCATGAAAGTTATTAACGGATGACGCTAGTAAACATGGTGAACGATGAAAGATCATTGGCAACTCTTGATGATAATAAAGTCTAAACCAGAAACCAAGGAGTTAACCACTGGTAAATTCCCTTATAAATATTCCTTAATAAATACATTCCTTTCTTCCTACCATTCCTTATCAGAAAAAAGTAACCTTATAAAATATAAGAATAAAAGTAGTTACAGAACAGACAACTGCTCTGTGGCGTGTGCCAGACCACATTTGCCAATAGAGTCCAAATATGAAAGAAACCCTGTGTTTCCCAGGAAACAGAAATCAACACTATTTCATTCTAAGGTGAATCGATGTTAAAGATAAGCCAAGAAATATGGCTGGCTCTAAAAGCAGCTTGCGAGAAAACTAATATAACCTCTTGAAGGCTGGAACCTTGCATAACAATGACTTTATTCCAAAATCAGCCTTAAATTAACACTTCTGTAAATCAGTCACTGAGCAGTATCAATGCATGAGACTCAGCCAGATATTCATGCAAGTGGCACTGCAAAGTAGTACTTCATGGTGGTGTATTTGAATCCATGGATATTACTAGATAGAAGCTTGTCATCTGTTTTCCCTTAGCAATTATTTGAAAATCTGAAAAGTATTTCTGTAATTTACTGATAACAGTGAATAAGAGTAACTATAGGTTTACTGACAGATGTTAACCTAACAAGGTGTGATTATTCCCACATCCATCCAGTGGTCAATATTCTCACAATACAAGTCTCATCTAGTGCCTTATTGTCCCTTGTGCTGGAAAATGATAACTGACCAGAACAATTCTTGCTGCAACTGTAGCCCATTACATCTGTTTCACTCACAGCTGATATGGGCAGCATTTGCCCCTTCCTTTTTACATTTGAAGATGTGTAGTATTACTGTTCTAGTCCTCCTCTCCAGGGATTTTCCTTCTTAAGATAAGTGGCTTCAGTTCTCATAAATTTTCCTCACTGATCATATTTTCGGGATCTTTAGCTTTCTCACTGCTCTCCTTGTATTGTTTCGCACCTTTTCCTGAACTTCACTAATCAGGTGGTGTCATATTCATACTGAATAGACAGAAGGATAATTTCCCATGTTTTATGGCTTAAAATATACAAATACAGGGGTTTTCTTCCTTTTTTTATTTCATTTTTTCTCTCACCTCCAGATACAGAGACCTTACTTCTCTGTCCCCATTGAATTTGCAGTCTTTACTGTACCTACCTATACATAAGATCGCCTGTTTCCCCCAAATCATCTCCAACTTTTGGTGCATCCTTTATTATCAGAGGTAGCTTACTAACAATACAGAGACTAACTCATTTCATTTGACCTACCTGCACTACACAGTAGTTATTTCAGCATAAAAAAAATGCAACAGGTTATTTTACCTTTGATCAGTGTGTGTTTAAGTTTTTATCGTGGACATACACCGGTTTCAGACTATATACATTCTTTTCTTCTTCTTTTAAAAATCCCCTAAGGTACCTGAAGATATTTTGTTTGACTCTTCTAACTGCAATTATCTTAAGAGAAATAGAAAAGCAAACAATTTACATTTACACTTAAATGGTCAGAATTTACTGATTCCACGTTCTCCGTGTAAGGAAATCTTCTGGTAAACATAGTCCAATAGATGCAGTTTTGATTGATGACTATAATTCCAGTGGAAGGCTAAACTATTTGGCTGAGAGCAGGAGCAATTATCCTTTGTGGATGAACTCTGAGAGAAGTGTTGTTAATATTTACATATCCCAAATACCAAATACTTTTCTGATAGGCTGAAATTTTCCAGTGTGAATTATCAGTTTTCTACCTGAAACCTCATTGAGCCTGTGTAGCCACTTGGCTTTGTGTGTATCAGACTCAGACTCTTTTGTACTTGGTCAAAATAGCTTGACTTCAGTGCTGAGAAGCTCATGGTCCTCATGCCTGGCTTATGGCAGGGGCTGGTCTCTCAGGTGAGGCTGACAGGATGGATGAGGGCCTGATGTAGGTCCTGGGATAAAAAAACCCCACAGTTTTTCAAGAGAAACACTATTTGAGCCTGGATCTTGCAGGAGGAGTCTTGTATGAAAGTTGATTTTTAGCTTGTGTGAAAGGCAAGGTCTACTGTCGAGGTAAGCAAGTGCAAAGATGAATACAAAGACTGTAAAATCCAGTGACAGGCTGGTAAGGAACACACCAGGAGATAAATCTTGTGTTGTTGTTATTGTTGCTCCCATACCAGAGACAGGATTAAGTAGTTATAATTTATATAGATCATGGTTAGCCATTAAACACCAACAATATTTATTGTTTCATACTCTAATATCTGTTCTTTACGTTACACACAGCATGACATCATTCTCCTTTTACAAGACCTTTTCCTGAAAATCCACAAACAGTTGAAGTCCTTTACTCATGAAAACACACAGAGAGTGTTTTGTTTCAGCTGAAGGATAACACCAAGGAAGGAAGTTATAAGACTCACGCCGGAGTATTTCGCTGATCCACCTAACTACCCAAACATGCACACACTGAGCAAGAAATTAGAATAACCTCCCTAACTATGAAAATGGAAAAATGGCTTAGCTTCAAGAGTTTTCCCTTAGATGAAGCACTACTGGGTCAGATTTAATGTAATGATTAAAAAATAAAGATAAAAAAGATAGAAGAGAAAGAAGCAGACAAAAAAAAAAGTTATAGACCCAAGTACTAAAGCACCACCTTCATTTCAAATTCAAAAAGCCCTTGCATATCAATTGAATTTCTCTTGTGTCTAAATTTAAACTTTTGCAGAACTTCTTCATTGGGTTGGTATTATAAACCACAAAAATTTAACTACAAACATATTTGTGAATTTTAGATAGGGGGAAGTATACTTATATTTCACTTCATCTTTTCTCTGGCTCATTGCTCTCAGTTAACTGAAGATTGTCAATACAACTGTAAAAAACAAGACTTGGATAGTTCATATAGTAAATTCAGTTTTGTCAAGGATTTTTCCAAAAGCTATATTGTATCTGTGGTACATATGTGAAACATTTCCATTCACTCAGATTTCAGATGACTGCACTGAATGCAGTGAACCTCTGAAATCTCATTTCCCTCACCAAAAAAGAGGGGGCAGGATCAATGGCATTTAGTGTGGCCTTTTTCTGCAAAAGTCTCAATTTGTTATACCAGTTGCTATTTCAAAATCCTGCTGTGTTTTTAGCATCTTCCCACCCTTGACCATCTGGTATACTCTTACCTTCTCATCCTTTCTCGTCTCATGGATCAATTAAACCAGCTACCACATATCAAGTCAATGTAGAAAGACTTGTGTCCATGACATAAATAAGGAATCACATCAAGACAGGTTTATCAGTGTGAGTTTCATTTTATGATGTAAACAGCTCCTGTTTCATTTCAAAGTAATTAAGGTTAATCATTATGAATTTTAAACAGGGTGAAATAGATAGACGTGATATTTAGACTTTAAACTGTTTACTTCTCATTCTTTGTATTTTTTTCCATGGTTATTTACTGTCTTGATGTTTTGCCTTTAATATCTTTGGTTTATTGCATTGCTGTGCTATTAAACTGGTCAGCAGGGAACAACATAACATTAGCCCAGATGGAACATGATGAAATGACAATCAAAATATGGTTCTACTTTGTGAGGAAGGGTCAGTAAAGGAAGAAAAGTTGGAAAGGACTGAGAAGGCTCTGAAAGGTTGGAAGAAAAATGTGAAGAAAAAAGTCAAGGGTGAGAATGTTAAAATTCCATGTTAAAATGTTAATGTTAAAATACAAATATTGTTGCATTAAAGCAGATGATACAACAAGCAGACTTTCAGAGCACTTGAAATCTGAGTTGCATCAACCAGTGCTCGGTAGGGAGAAAAAAAGAATAATCACAAACCGCACTGGAAACATGTTGAGGCCTCATGTTGCTAAAAGCAAAACAGCTAAAAGCAAAACAGCTAGCTTCCCATATAATTTAGCATGTACTACTTTAAAAAGCCTTTCTGTTTGTTAATCTACAAGTCATCTACTTTCTTACCTAGTACATGTGAACAGTGGTCATGTGCTTGTCTTTAGCAATGAACAGAAAATGTCATCTTTGTGCAAGGTTCATCCAGATTGAAAAAAAAAAAAAAGTTTTCATTTGTTTTTTCATGCAGAGAAAGCGAGAGGAAGGTTTACTAGTTTTGTTTCTATCCAACATCAAGGACTGGTTACAAAAGTTACAATTTGAGGAGAGACTTAAATATTTAATTAATACCTTTATTGCATATTGTCTCATGAAAGGTCAGAAATGAACATCTGACTGACACAATATCCGCACTAAGACGCTGATATGGCAAGGCCTCACACTGACTGGTCCATAGAACTTCATTGCAAGATTCAAGTCTACTTCTACACCATACAGCTAAAAAGTGCAGGAGCTCATTTCTCAATTTATCTGGTGTCATTTGGCCACATGTGTAATCTTCCAAAGTAAGCAAACACCTCCAAGCTGACTGTGGGCCTGGCTGACTCCCTAAGCACGGCTGGGAATATTCTGGGAGCTGATCCAAAGAAAGAATTGTGCAAGGACCTGCTCTTACAGTTGAACTACACAGATAACATTGTTCCACAGGCTGAGTGCAAGCTCTGGCACAGGTCAGTCTCGCAGTGCAAACACCTGGCTGAAGCACTGTCAGGCTCTTAAGCAGGATTTATCTAAAGTGCTTGGTCCATATTGTCACCAGGTGCTCAGGATCTTTGATAATCTTTACCACCTCGCTCAAGGTGTAAATACATCCTCATCCACATTCCCAGGTTTCCTTTCCATCAAAACAAAGAGCTCGTAACTGGCACTTGTTTGGATGCAAGGGCACAAGTTTTAACATTAATCCCCAAAACACTAAAGGAAGAATGAATTCATTCTAAATGAGTGATGAGGTTGTTTGTACATGTCCAGAAGAAATCAGGGATATAAGAAAAGAGATTTTTCAGTATATGTTGGTTTTTACAACCTGTGAAGTGAAAAGTGCTAGGAGAAAATCTCTTAGAAAACCATGATGCGTATGACAGCATGAGATGAAGGATGAGAGAGCATTCTTTAGGATCTGCTGTGTTCCTGTTCATTTTCAAAGACTTTATACATTGCTTGGAAGGCAGAATAGTAGGTATGCAATTAAAATTTCTAGATGGCATAAAACTGTGAGGAACTGGAGTCTATAACAGCCCAGAAAAAAAGTGTTGAAACTGTCCTAGCCTTAACAATAGCAAGTGTCACGTTCTACTCTCAGTCAGGAATAATCAGAAGTGCAAGATATGTGCAACAGAAGTTTTTTGGCTGTGTATGTGGGGTTGGAAGGTTTGAAAATAAACACATAACAGTTATGTCACTGTTTTTTTGGAGTGAAAAGCACTGAAATATTTGAACACTAATTTATTCCCCAAGGTATGGAATGTAATCCTTCTGTTTTATCCAGCACATACCTAGCTGGTAGATGTTTTCAGGAAATACATAAATTTCTTTCTCTGTAAAGAATGCGGAACAGGGCAATAGAAATGATAAAAACCTAAAAAATAAATCTACAGGGAAAGAAAAAAGATATGGGCTTATTCAGGTGGAAAAGAGGAGAAAAAAATGACATTTTGATAAAGGCTTTATGAAAATATTCTTTCAGGAAATAGAGAAAATGCATCTCCTGGATAATGTATACAATCTTCATCCCTTGAGATATTTAAGAATAGATTAAATAAATATCTGAAATGACAGTAATAGATTACTTTATTTTGGGGTAGGGTGGGTTGCTTTCCATTCCAACCCTATTTTTCAATGACTGTATGAAGTAGTTGAGCATCATCCAAAAGAAATAGTGGGCTGTTTACAGAGTCATCTTTTTTTTCTGTAAAAGTTGATGAAACTCTAGAAATGGAAAGACTTCCAAAAGTTAATGTACTTGCATCTTTTTTGCATGTCAGGTCAGTAAGGATAAAATCTGTGCCTCCAAAATCAGAGGTGTGTGTTTTATAATGTCACAATGCTAAGTCTTCCTTAATAGTTGTCTGGAAAGATACAAATTCTCCTTAACTTAATGCAAAATTTATTAGTATTTACTAAATCTGACTCAAATATGTCTTAATTGCCTGCACAAATCCACATATTTCTTAGTCCATTTCTGTAACAGTTTTTAAATCTGAAGTTTTTGCCAGTCTCTAAGGCCATTACTCAGTTCCCAGTTGTACTTAAATTCATGCAAAAAAGAAATAAAACATAGCACATGCAACTACTAGCAGAATTTTTTTTTGTATATATATTTTTTTTGTTCCAGAAGAATCTCATTACTCAATTAAAAGAATCATTAGGTTTAAATCCTTTCTTAAAGATGACAAAACTCCGTGGGGAAATCTATGCAATGTCTTTCATAATACAATCCCTTTCTTGCATACTATTTACAGAAAATTCATCTTCCAGACACAATGTAGCTAAAGTCACTGCAATCCAAATGAACACTTACAGATGCAAATGATTACTTTCCTAATGTAACAACAAATTAAATTTATCTCCTAGGAGCTACTAAGCATTATAGGAAAGTAAAAGGAGTATTGAAAGATTTTGCCACGTATAAAAGTGACCCTAGGAATCTCTAGAAAATTATTTTCTGTTTTAATGGTAAAAAATGTTAGTCTTATAATGTGCAGGTTGAGTTACATGAAATGCTACTGGATAATTTTTATGAAACTGAGCGTGAGGACCACATTCAAAGCTCTCCATGTCAAAAATCAATATCTGCACAGAAATGCCGCAAGGAAGGACAAAGAGTAGTGAATAGCTTCATCACCCTCACTTGCAACAGCTGACTATGTATTACTTCAGCAGAAAAATCTTAAATAATCTGGAAAAAATCCAAAAATAATAATTGCAAGGCAGTGTACTTCGGCTTATTCTGGATTTAACATAAATTAGGAAAATTCCAGATTTTTTTGTTAGCTTTATATGTGTGGATATATGGATATATATATTTATAAAAGAAAAGGACAGCTTGTTCTCTTTTTAAGCAGATTTCTCAAAGTCTACACATGGTATAGTAAAGATAGTTTCCATACCTTTGCAGGCTCAAGAGCTGGAAGCTGTATGAAAGCAACTTTCTAAGTGCCATGGTGCAAATTATGAAATTGGTAAATAAGGATGATTTACAATGATCCAGTAGGTAGGAAAAATGTGCATTTAAATATTAGTCTTCCTTCACAAAATCCAGGGCCTATTTCTAAGAAAAAAACAACTTTATCTTCTAGTCTCATGAGAGACTTCAATAAAATAGAATATATTATCTTACAATATTACTTTTATCTATCACATTTAGCGATGACTTATTCTTAATACTTTATTATATAGTTACAAATGGAGAAAAAACAATAATGCCTTTGGAAAAACTTATTAAAATAATGACCTGAAAAGTGCTATATGAATGCCACTGAGTAATTACACAGTGACATTAAATTTCAAGTTTAAAGGCAGAAAAAACATGTGAGGTTGCATAGGCCTTCTCCTATAAACTATCCTATACTGAAGTCCCTCATCCTTTTATATGAAATAGCAGAAAGACAGACAGACAGACAGACAGACAGACAGACAGACAGACAGATAGATAGATAGATAGATAGATAGATAGATAGATAGATAGATAGATAAGGTTTGTTGTGAAAAGAATGTGCATTCCTTCTGCTTCATGTTATCATTTCCTCACTTAAGAACAAGGTCTTATGGCTTCATTTGCCAGCTGGGTAGATGTTACTCTGTTCCTTCTTGGAAGAATGTTACCAAGACTGGAATATGGCAAGACAGCAACATAACAGTGTGATCGTGTCCCATACTGGCATGCTTGACTTGCTTTTCTTACAGCTACCCTTAGTAAACACAACAATGAAAATATCTGGAGAAAATATCTATTAGTCTCTCCAGGAACTCCTATTTGGAACTGATATTTGTTTAATAATAACTTTTATGCTAAAATTTATTTTACCTGTGCTAACTTGAATAAAATTAATATATCTTCCTCTCCATGCTATGTGTTAGAGAGCCACATCATTTTAAACAGTGTCAGAATACTCAAAGCAATACATCTATTACATCTATTACAGTAGTAGATGTTGCTAGTTTTGCATTCAAACTCCTGAATTATCTAAATGCTTCATTGGAATGGAATGATTAGACAGCTCCTTGCTGTTGATTGCACATCTGAGAAAGCTGATCAGCATGTACCCAGAATGGTTTACAATTTATGACTCCTAAATTGGGCAGACGTTGCAAATGGCAATAAGTGCCTTATTTCTGAATTCTTTCTTTCTCTTTTTCAATTTTCCTTAAAAAAAAACCACTTTTCTTCCTGAAGCATGGTGTAATTGCTTTGCCAGTGGCAGTCAGATATGGGGATATTTGTATTGATCTGGAGTTGCAAAGATGTTACCTAGCCAGTGTTCAAAACACTTCCACCTGAAAACTCCTCTTCGTCATTTGCAAACTCTCCTTCAGAATGTGGAAGGACAGTTCATAGGCTCAGTCTGCACTGACTATTAGATCGTAAGGCTGGTGTATGAGTAGGCACTCATGACATACGCTTTACTGAGCTAACTCAGACACGTAGACCACAGAGACTGGTCTCAGAACACAGATTTTTATATTCTTCTGCTGCAAACACTTGCAGACATTTTTTTTTCAAATTAGCCTTGTATCTTGGAGATATAAATTCTAATTCATCTATTCTACAGTGCTTTGTAAACACTTCTGACTAGAAAACTGTTTGGTGCTTTGAGATCAGATTTCCAGACATACCTCATGCCCTAATCAAATGGCAGTCCAGGCAAGTGTATCTACATAACTAGCTCAGTAAGAGCTATAAAAATGCTTAATATCATTACTATTACTATTAAGAATTTCTAAAGAATGGTAGGATGTCATCCGTCTACTACAGAAAGCTTTTGTAATTCTGTGAAGCTCACAAGTGTATAAGTGTGCAAATGGAGGTGTTTGTCCCTATGTGGATAAAGATGTATAGATACAGAGATTTCCAAGAGCAGGTGGAAATATTTGAGACATGTAGTGGCCTTTTAGGCAGGAACGATCTGAGCCCTGGGTAGATTCAGTAGTATGAAATCCCAGCCGGTGATTTCTTCTACTCCCATCCTTCCAGTGCTCTCTAACACATCGGGGATGCCAGGAGCTGATCCCCCACCCAACATCCACTTTTCAAGCACTGCTACTCCGTACTGCTTGCTGCCACGTTCCTGGGTAAAAGCTCAGCAGGTCAAGGAGTGACCCTAAGTTAAAAAAGAGCAAAAGCCTCCAGTTGTCTCAACCTTCTCATAGAATGTCATCTTTTTTCTCCCCACCCAGGCCTTGAACATTTTAAGCAGACACTCTGTTCCCATCTCAGGACCACGCACTTTACCAAAGTGAAATTTGTAGCCTCTCTATGCAGCCAGCAGCTTGGATTTGCACTAGCATAAGAAAGAGTAGTGTATATAATCCTCCTGCCTTCCTCCAGGCCACCTCACTGTCCTTCAAAGGCAAAACCTAGACTTCCATTCAAAACCATGTGTATTTGTTGCTATTGAGGGAGGAGAAGGGAGTGCACTATCTGGTCTTCCAAGCAGCTGTAAGCCTTAATTGGTATCAGCAAGTAATAAGTTACAGAGTTTGCTTGCTTAAGTCACAAAAAAATTCAGTTGCTCTGCCCAATAGCAAGGCAGGGAGGGGGAAGGGGGAATGTCTACCAAACAAATCGTAATATAGTGAGAGGAGATTTTTTTTTTTTGAAACCTGTTTGGAAAGAGTGCTAAAAGCCCCACATTCAAAAATGTGTTGACATCACTCACAGCAATGGGCAATGACCCAAGGATTACTCGAGGGACAGCAGCTTGTTCCAATCAAGTGTAGAAGAGCAGTGTAGAAAACAAACCAAAACAAAAAGGCCCTCCTGCGGTATGAGATACACACTGGTTTGCAGGCTATACCCATTAAACAGGGGTCTCCTTTGTGAGATTTACTGCTATGTCATGGCCAAGGTGTTGAGTGCAGAGAACTCTAACCGAAGTGCTATGGCCGGAACATCTAACAGGGTTGTACATGCTATATAAGTAGTATGGAAAAACTTTTTACAAAGCAATTTTATGTTTTTTGAGATTGCCCCTGCATTTTGCAGGGTGAGGTACAGCAGAGAAGTAATGGCCTCGAGACACCACGGAATACCAAAGAGCATGCAGTGTAAGCATCAGCGCAGGCCCTGGTGACCTGGAGGGCACCTGTGTGTGCACATCAAGTTCATCAGCACTACTGGATTAATTTTCTCTGAATTTCAGTTTATCATTAAAACCACTGATTACATTTCAGCCAGAAAAACTAGTATGTTTAGAAGCTCAGGCGTTAAAATGAAAGTCCAAGACAATGAGAGAGGAGATTGGAGGTTCCCAACCTCCTCCCTTCCCTTCCCACATGAGGGAAGCCTTTAGAGTTCCTCGTAAGACATAACTGGCAGATCAGTGGGGAAGAAAACAGAGAAAAATACAATTGGAGGATATTTCTGAAAACCTTAAACAAAAATTACATTATGATCTGAAACAAGAGAGGGGGAGGAGAGGATATTCACTCTAACTAATTTCAACTGCTACGCAGATGTCAGTTTGCTGTAAAAATAATGGGAGATAGACAAAATCCTCCCATGGGCAATTCAGAGCTGACAATTTATTTTCTTATTCTAAATAAACCACTTTTTAAATTCTCTCTCCACTTCTTTTTTTTATATATATTTTTTTTTCTTCCTCCTGCATAGGGTAAGCATAGAAAGCTGGGAAGGGAATGGACACCCTAGAATGGACTCCCATTCTGAAAGATTTCTTTTTCTTTCTTTCTAAGTTCAACTAAAGTGACATTTAAAACCTGGAAAAAAAAAGAAAAAAAACCCAGCTTTGTCAGAATGGAAAACTCTAGTGATAAATGAAAAAGGGCTGGGCTTCAAATTACAGGAAAAAAAAATAACACAGCTGTGGAGATTGTGACAGCTTACAAAGAACAGATGTTTTATCTGTGTGCCCTGCTTTCACACTGTGCTTCTTTACACTGACTGCTTCCTTTTGTCTGATGAAGAAGGAGGTGCATCTTACATCAGCAGAGAGCAGTGCATTGCAGCCTTATATTTGTTGATTAGAGATGATCTGATCTGAGGAAAGAACATACTTGTTTGTATAATAAGTGACTAAACAACAACAACAGCAACAACAACAGCAAAAAATTATTTACTGTCCTCCTGTTTATCCTAGGACTTGACACGAACGTGATGTTGCGGTTATCAAAGGTTTTCCCACAAAAGCAGTTTATCTAAAGTCAGCCTGGAAACAAGGTAAATGACTGTAAATCCAAAGAGGATTTGAAGACTTGTGATACTGAGTCACTGTCTACGGCTCTGAAAAGCTCCGAGACCCAAGCCATTGGAGGCTGGCAGAACATGAAGGTCAGGAATGACTGTGTTCGCCTATTCTGCTATGCCCCATACACCAACATCTGTTGGACCAAAACCATACAGCTTTTCTTACCTTTTTTTTAAACCAAGAAGATGCATAGCTACATGTAACAAGGTAAAAAATAAAATTAAAGTAAATTAAAAAAAAAATTTCTCCTCCTTCCCAGGAGAAAAGCAAACGTCATGACTTGAAGCACAGAACCTGCCCTCTGGCATTACTAAAGCAATCAGTGACTAAAGCAATCATTACTAAAGTAAAACAGGGATTTTCCAAAGGGGAAAAAAAAAGTAAAGTAACAAGAACAACAACAACAACAACAACAACAAAAATTAGACTTGCATCCACTAAAGTAAACCTTTGCAGAACTAGAACTAGACCACACAGAATATTGTCTAGATCAGGGCTGCAAGCACCTCTGAATGAAGAAAGAAAATGTAAGGAGGGAAACTTGCTGTGGTTATACAGTATGTAAATCATGAAATCACGCTCTGATTAGAGCTATTAGAGCTAGAACATGCTATTGATACTGGGTGTGTAGCAGTGGAGCTGTTTTATTTACGTAGAAACAGATTTCTTTGCCTTCTAGAAATAGCTAGGTAGTTATAGCTCTTTATCATAAAACAATAATAAATATCAATTAAATATAATATATACAGACTAGGTTAAATTGGTCAGATGCTACTTAAGAAGCTCATTTGAGAAGGAAATGCAGTCACACTGTGTAAGTGGTGGAGAAATCTGTTCTGAAATGACACTAAGGTTTTAATAGCAATCAGAAGGAAGAAAAAGAGAGTAGTGGAGTACAGAGCAGTGATCGGTCAGTAAGTGTGCAAGCATGAGACAGACCTGGTTTAAAGATGCTGATTTGGAGATGAACATTTTCATAATTCTTTATCCTCTAATAAAAAAAAAAAAAAAATCCTAAATCCCTACTGAATCTGCCATAAGCTAAAAAAAATGCACCAGATTTTCCTTTGTCAATGCATAAACACTTTCTGATTTCCAGAGGAAGTGTATTTTAAACCAGCAAGGCTGAAAATCACAAGCACTACAACCACAACATCACTTGTCAAATAACTATCTGTAAGTGTGGCAGGTCTTGGATGCTTACATTTATTTCTCATGCAGCCACAAAGGGAAAAATGGACATTTATTTAGAAGAGTTCATGGCTTGGGCCTATCTGAGCTCCTGGCGAAACTAAATTTTGTTTTACTTGGCCAGTATTTTAAGAATATAGAGCACAACCAACTTAGTCTTTCTAAGTATAGGCTCATCTCTTAACTTACAAGATGCATATTGAAGATGCACATTGAGACAGAAATAGAAGAAGACCTAATCTAAGCTTAACATAACAGGTGATTATGAAGTAATCTAGAATTCATTAAATAACTAGAGCTGTTCTGCCATGGCTTTCTATAACAGTCCTTTGCAACCTGTAATATTGCCTGTCAGCACAACCACATGCCTTCAGGGCCGTTTGTATGAAGATTCTTGTTCGACTTAATTCCATTTTTTTTATGGAGGACAGAAACAGAGCTTTGTAGGTTATTCTGTTAAGGTGATTGAATTTACTAGGTATTTGGAATATCTGATAATCAAATTTAGGCTGCAAAAATTATATAATAATATATTTCACCAGTTTAGCACAAACACACCTAATCACTGACTAAGGCAAAGGTTGATGGTCAACCTTCATAAGGATTTTGCAGACTTATTAAACAAGGAACAAAATAAGGCATCTAAAGAACACATTAGGAAAGTGACAGAATTTAGAGAAGTGCCAGACAAGATTAAGAAAATTTGGAAAATGTTAATCAAGTTCCTTTCTGGGTCACACAGACCTTATCCTGAACCATTATTCCTCGAAGAATGATCTGTTGGAAGTTATACACACTGACTGTGAAGCTTGCATTTAATTTTGTTTCATCACAATCTCCCAAATTGACTGAAATGCATGTTTGGACTTGGTTGAGAAAGGTGTGGTCAGATTTCCACTTGACTCATCTAATTGTCTCTGTATTAGGGTTCTGCAGAGTGTTTTTGTGGAAGCCTGTTCTCCTGCTGTGACAAGCAGCATCCTCATCCTGTGTCAACGATATCTCATCTGATAAAGCCATGCATGAGTGCAGAGTAGTTGTTATCAGTAGGACTGGACGACACAGCGGATTGTTGGAAATTTAACACTGATAGGCAGACAGAGGAGCAAAACTAACTCCAGATCATGGCAAATACTTGGAAAACGTTTGTATGTTTTCTGCTGAATAAGTCTTCTAAGGCTATCTGTGTTACTGCAGTTTAATCTGATAGCGTTTGCATTTCAAAGAAAGATATGGTCTGGAAGAGGAACTGAATCAGCACAACACTCAAGCTGCTTCTGTTATACAGACCTCAAACATAAACTTGAGTTTTTACTGAGTATTTTGCTGATGGGAGACTAAGACTCTCAAGAATCCTTTCAAAGTATTTCAAAGAGAGCTTTTTATTTGCATCTGCAGGGTCAGGTGACTCAATGAATGGCACTGGGATATGGTCTAAGAGAATGAAGTACAGATTTTCAGCCAATGTAAATTTCCATGTATCTATTGTATCAATGACATAAAAGTGGTTTATATCTGCTGAAGAATTACCCCTTACCTTACCAGTATAGTTTGCTATCAAAACTTCTTCTAAGAGAAACATATAAAAGCACTATTCAGTCTGTTATACAAAAAAAGTTAAAGTTCCCAGGCAGAATAGGAGCCTAACACATGATATACTTTGTGAAGACCCTAAAGTCTTCCATTCCAACTGCATTTTAACAATGTATTAAATGTATTCCTGTAGCTCAAGCCCTTAAGACTTTGCAAAGAAAGCTGAGA
Source organism: Eudromia elegans (assembly GCA_003342815.1). NCBI lineage: Eukaryota > Metazoa > Chordata > Aves > Tinamiformes > Tinamidae > Eudromia > Eudromia elegans. The sequence goes on along the minus strand of PTEX01000090.1, from coordinate 2,699,297 downwards.
CATCAAAACAAGTGGATATTGTTAAACAGTAAAATACTGAATTTGAGAGCTACCTCTAAAAGTCTGAGCTTAGTAAGTCACAAAGATCTTTGAGGTTCTGCAAGCCTTTATTTCTTCACTAGCAGTGGGAAGTACTTTGTTTCTTTTCCCCATATGGAATTTTTGAGATGAAATATTCTCCAACAGACTAAAGGACAGCATGACACTGCATTTCTTGATTGGTAAAGGTAAACAAAAGATCATACTATGACGCACATGGTAGAAAACTTCATATATATATATATATATATGTTTTCTTTATATTTTAGTGATTGTTTTGGCTTACATTTGCCTTTCCTAGGTAGAAAAAGCATGACAGTTTCAGCATTTTACACATACAGCTTTAGATTATGCTAGGAACAGCAGTCATTGTAATTACCAGTGAAATCCCAAATTCTACACTACTACTAGTTAAATGAACAACAACCTCAAACTGCACTTTTGTCACATTTATTGTAGGCTGTAGTGCTAACAAAATACACATGACAAAAACACAGCAGATTCATATAGCAAGCATGATTAATTAATTTAGATCAGAATTATTTTACTGGTATCAATGCTGGGTCTCCTTTGGCTTCAGTCAGATTCCAGAGCTGCTATCCTTGTGTGTTGCTTGCTGAAGTAAATGGTTTTCTACAAGCATACATGCAAACACACTGGAAGAACACATTTGCAGTCAAAATTAACGTTGCCCATTAAGGGCCTGAGTCATAATCGGTTCAAAGAGACAAAGACTAAAGCTCAGAGTGCATAAGAGTGTGTGTCATTTTATCACCTTCATTTCTGCAACTTGCTTGCAACCTTGTAGCAGTGCTGAAAATTCACTGCTGAGCTCATTATCCTGGTGTTATAAAAACCAGGTCATGAGCACACAGCAGGGAACATTGCAACACCTTAATTGCACTTGTTGTAATAAATGGGGCCAGTCTAGCAAGAGCTTTCAATTAGCCATAGACAGGAAAAAATGATATTAAACTCTTTTGTGAGAGTTCAAGGTTTCATATCTTACATTTGACCCCAAATGGTCTCATATCCATTGAACAAAATGAACAGAACTCAGTCTGTTTATAAAAAAAAATCACACATAGAGACACATATATGTGCAAAAACTCATCATCACACATTGGTGATGTGTGTCATATGCTTACTAGAGTTATACTGATTGATAATTAAAGGCAGAAAATTTAATCGTCTCAATTCACAGGAATTATACCCTGGCTAGTTGTCTGGCCATTCATAAAGATGTATCATATTGCAATCAGAACTAGATTTTTCATCTCAGAACTCAGACATCAACAAATCTGCACTTCTTCCTCTTCAAATGATTCCTTTGAGAGAATTTGAAATTGGTAATCATCTACCTTACTGATATTTCCATGTACTAGAAGGATATCCTCTCATTAGTTTCACAGATGCAAAAGCAGACAAGATTAGTTTATGTGTTACAGGGTCAGTTTCTTTTTGTACAGCATGAACTCTTACATAACAGTTTTTCTATAACTCACACTGAAGAGCAAAAACAGGATTACTCACACACATGAGCTCTTTCCTGAATAGAGTTTGCAGCAGAGACATGTTCACATATATAAAGCAGGAACTTTTCTATTCTCTCTACAGGATCAAGACAGCCTTGTTCAAATTTGCTGCAATATATTTGATGTTTTAATTCCTCAGGTACAGAAATAACAAATAACTAACAAGAAATTGTGCCAAGGAAGAGCTCTTCTTCACCTTGTGTTGAAACAGCCTTCAGGATTACTTGTGTTGGAAATGTTCTGAAAACTCAATCTGGCCCAAATATCTTAAGTAAATACCTTTTATGTTTCACAGAGTAATGACATGAAATAGTGGGTCTCACTGACCTCAGTTCTAAAAAATGTATATAGAATGAGATAGTGAAAAAAAAAAAAAAAAAAAAAAAAAAAAAGAAGAAGAAGAGAGAGAGATCGAAATAACAGCTGTTGGAAAATTGAGATAACAGGATAGTGATGGTGTTGCTGCTGGGCTGTTCTGAAGAGTCCTATAACTCACAAGCAAACCTTCATGAGTGTAAGGCTATAGACTGATCTTGGCATTTTGGGCATCACTTTCTTCACAGAATGAAGGATCCATGTGAGTAGCTTGAGTTGAAAAACAAGTAATGCCATTCATATTACATTCTTGCTCAGAGAAAGTAAAAAACATAAAGTTATTGTGCTAGGAGAATCTGTCCCGCTAATATTGAAGCTTTTGAGTGTTGGGCTCTCAACAGCACTGCAGCCAAATGACACTATTGGCAGCAAAGGGAGGATACAGCCAAACCATCCAACCCTTTCTGCAAGACTGCCAGCATTTGGGTCTGAGGGCTCACAGGGCAGCTGGATCATTGGAGCAAATGGAAAAAAAGAATAACAGAAATATTATAAAGACAGAGAGAGAAAGAAAGAGAGAGAGGAGTCCACATGTTGTGATTACTGTTTTATTCAATTTAATATTCACAGTGATGTCATATGCAGAGAAAAACAAAACAAAACATTTTGTATCTCATCAAGAACTGATGACCCGTGGAGGGCTTTATCCCTGCAGACCTAGTTACAAGCAGACTTGTGTACAGCTTTTCACCCAGGATGTACAGCATATCCCAGGAAACAGAAACACGATGTTGCAAAAGATAAAATGAATCTAACATAATTCTTTACTCATCATTGAACCCTGACACAATGTTTTTACCCTTGAAACCTACCTGAAAGAAAGATTAAGCAGTTCTGAAAGACACTCAATTAAAAGCGCACTTGCAAGTGTGTGGAAACCAGGAGAAAATCTATTATTTGTTTGACATTGTTATACAATTAACTGTATTAAATCATGAAGGTTTTACAGGCCCCTGTTTTGAAATTAATTCTGCTTTTCTCACATGTGCATAAACCTACTTTATTTATTTGTTCCAGCTTTGTTTCTCTTGGGAAACCTCACAGATCTCATAGTTCATACTGAGAATTGCTGCTCAGCTATTGCCTTCTTCTGGAAAAACTACCAAAATCCATGCAGTCCCTTCCTTGCTTCTCCTTCTTTCATAACCTTTCATGCACATTTGCTAAGATAAGCCACAGCAGAGCCTCTAGTCTATTTCATTAGTTCTTTCGCATCCTTTTTCATTCTCTTTTAAAAATATGCATATCTCCCACTTGAGAAAGCACTAGGAAATATCTCTGACCCTCCTTGTCATTGATTTCAAATGGGACTTATAACGCTACTGCTAGTAGTGCGTGGTTTCCTGCAAGTTTGAGACCTGAGAAGACACAATTTAGCAAATACTCATCACTAATCTCTGGAAAGAATATATATATGTTTGTATTTAAGGAGTCAATGTCTGGAAAATACATGTGATGTAAACTGTCTTAAAAGAGAAAAGAGTAGCCCTACTCACTCAGTGGTTCTTCCAAGGTGTGTAGAGTCTCTGATGGACTGTCTGAGAAATCAGTGGCTGTAGGAACTGATTTTCTTCCTTCAGAAATATTCACTCATTCTCATCGTGTCTCAATCTAAAACTTGAATGGCTTAGTCTTATTCTCCTTAGTCATTTTGTGGGTGTAAATGCCACATTTTCTGCTGCAGTTTCTTTTCACAGATGTTGACTTGTTAGGCAAAGCTCCTTGTGCCATCCTATTCACCAGCATAAGTGATTCTCAGACACTACCTTTCATGGTAAAATTTTGCCAAATTACAATATGCCTACCTGAAGGTCCCTTCACTGGGTGCAAAAGGACTGTAAGGGAAAATAAGAAATCTGCTACATGAAGTGATTTCCAAAGGAGCAGGGTAAGCAGGAATATAATAGGACCATGCCTTGAGTGTGGTAAGCACAATTTGATTCAAAGGAAGGAAAATGAGCTGTAGAAATTCCTTCCCACTTTTATTTTTTTTTTTTTTTTTTTTCTCCAGGGCTAAGTCTTCATTTAAATGTGATTTGCTGACACTGTAGTGCACCATACGTCATTGCACCTGCTGACTCTTGTGAAACTAAAGCTGTGCAAGTGTTGTGTGATGGCAGTAACTGGAACAGCATGGACCCTGAAGGCAGTTTCAGAGCAGAAACTCGTTGCAGCAAACACAGGAACATGTGGGCAAATAACTGCCTGGTTTTATTTTGTTTGCTGCCTTCTGAAAATCATTCTCTGAGGACAGAGCTGACACTTTAAATACAGACTGCCAAGAGTGTTTGAGGTTTTATTTTGAGGTTGTGGGAAAACAGTGCAAGTGAAAATCCACAGACCTGCTTAGACCTATTTAAAACCTCTTTATGCTGGATGACAGTGTATGTTGGGTGTACAAGATATAATACTTCACTCTTTCTCTTTTTTCTTTAATTTTACAGTAATTCTTTGCCACATGCCCCAAATGTATTTATCTTAGAGGTTTAGAGAAGAATTTTCAGAGCTAAGCATGTAAAATATGAAAATTAGCTGTTTATTACTTCTGGTCTGTGTTCAGAGACAATATCAAATAGCTTCATACCAAAACAAACAATGATATTAATATAACATATATATTACAAGTTCAGTAAATAAAATTTAAATACTGTAGTTTTGTAGCAACAACAAAAAAGCAACGTTGTGTTTACTGAAGACCCTCATAGACTTCTCCATTCAGTTATAGTAAAGTTTAGATTAACTTGTTTCTAAGCATGTGTATAGTCTTCCAGACCCCCAAAACACTGTCTTCTGGTTGCAGCTCAGGGCTCACTAAACAAAGTTTTGAGGCATTGCTAGTGCCTGTCTCCATCTACGTTCCATGAGATGGCATGAGTCAAAGAAGAAAAAGGCATTTGAAAGAACAAACCTATGTTACAGCTGAGAATTTTCTTTCTTCAGTCTACCTTAGGTCTGAAGGATAAAACTTCTTAGGAACTATGCTCTGGAGCTAACGTGTTCTCTTCCTGCTCCTCTGTATCTCTAGGAGCACAAACCTTTAGCCTGGGTTGATCCTTCCTATTTCCAGCCCTCTACAGATGCCTCTCCCACACCTGTTCCTCTGCAGGATGCTAAAGGCCATTTGGACATGGTCCTGGGAGAAGATGCTGTTGAGGGTTGTTCAAACCATACAAACAGCCTGTGTTCATGAAGTTCCTGAACTGACTGAGAGAGCATTGGGTATTACCATATATGCTTGATATGTCCATATACTGTCTGTCTTTGGACATTTTCCAGTGCAGGATACCAGGCAAGAGATAACTGCTCAGACTTGCAACAGTCACTCTGTCCATCAGCAACTGAGAGAACAAGTGAGCTTTAAACTTCTTTGTATAAGTCCTTCTCTTCCTATCTATTGCTTCTGCAGCTCAGCAGTTTAGCAGGAACTACTGGATGTCTCCTATATCAATCCATGAGTATCTACAGGGAATGTCTGAGAATTGCCAACTCCCTTTCCTGGATTTTGCTCCATCTCTTTCTAGGAAATTTGCCCCATCCTCTCCATAAAAGGGAACAACAATTCAAAATAATTTCCCAGTGTAGTTCTCTCATGTATTCCTCCCTCAGGAGATGCAGATGACAACAAAGGGCAACAGTTGCTGGACAAACAAAATAGGTAATACTCAAACTAAGAGATGATGTCTCTGTTGGGGTCTGTGAGAAAACTCAGAATGGACACGGTAGAAGAATGAGTTTTAGCCCCAGGAATTGAGAAAACCATCATCAGCTTAATGTTTGGGGGCTGCTATAGTAACTGGCCACAGAACATCAGTGAATGTGCTTTGTCTTCTCAGACAGCCCAGCCATCAACCCCAGAGACTGTCTCAGGCATTGCGCTAGCCCATGAGTCAGGTACTTTCAGGAAGTTGACTGCTCTCTTGGTCCTAGAGATAGGTCAAGAAAGGGCAAAGAGGAAAGAAAATAAAAATGAAACAGACAGTTTACTCTAGATCTCAGTACTGACACTGATCATCATAACATTTTGTTTGCTTTGGCACTGTGATAGCTTTTGGCAAGGTCACTTGAAAAAGAAAGCTTCTGCAAGAGAATGAAATTACTCCTGATTAGCACTGTGCAGAGACAATATATGAAGAACAGGAGAGAAGATGGAAGATATTCAGAAGAGCAGAATACCTTCAGAAGGCAGTTCTCTTCTTTGGCTGTTGAAGGATTAAGTTTGGATTTCTATCTCAGTGGGTTAAAAAAAGAAATCTAGAGATGACAGTGCTGTGAATTAGTTAAAATGAACGGACTTTATATCAGGAACTTGATTTCTGTTGGCCGTCAGTGAACCTAGCTTGACCTGAAGTAGACCTCTTTTCTTGTACAGGAACAAAATCTGACTCAGTCTGCGCTCCCACTCTTTGCTAACACTATTCACAATCTCTTCCATGAAGAAAATGACCACAGCGACATACGGTTCTTTATCACACTTGCTAGTTAATACCGAGGGTTAAACCCATTTGTGATCAGGAAGATATTCAGCCCCCACCAGGGATAAGTTCAAGGCGCAGTGTTACCCTGGGAGAGGGAGTGCCACCTTTGCTTCACGAGTGCTTCAGGGAATGATTTTAATGAGCAACAGTAATAGCACAATAAATAAGAAAAAGTTTGCTGTAGATGAGACTCAGGTTAATGTTCTATTTTCTTGTCTATCTTTAGCTGTGACTTCACTACTTCAGGCAAATCCATAAAGATTTGCATAGAACTCTTTTTTATAAGCTTCTTGATAAAAAAGGAGCACGATCCTACGTGCTGTATGTATATGAAAGCCCAGCACTGTAAGGATTATAAAATAGAGTCTAACAGAGCACACAGACAGAGATTACCAGTTTAGGGCTAAAGGCAGAAGATGCAGAGGCAAAAGAATTATGGGCTATCTTTACCTGACTGTCATGTCCAATCTGAACAGATAAACTAAGAACCTTTTTGTCCTCAGTTTCTACATCTACCCCTGGAATTCAGCAACACTAACTTCATTACCACTACCCCTTTGAGATTTTAGGATAAAAGGTTCCATCAAAGGGCACAATTATGTTATTAAATGGTAACTGTGCTGTCTAAATTATTATTAGTAATAATAACATTTATCTCTTGCAAAAGAGCTTTACTTTGGAGCAACATTTTTTGATCTAGTAGATATAATTATTAAACAAGATCCTGCCTGTCCTCATTCCCCCAAACTGGCCCTGGCCTTCCTCCTACAAGTGTGCAATCGGATTTGGGATATAAGAAAAAGCTGGTGGAGGGGGAATGGGGTGAGTAGGGGGAGGGCTGAGAAGGTAGGACCCATGTTAAACCAGTGCAAAGAGTAAGATCAGAGTTATGTGGAGAAATCCTGATGCCACAGGACGGCGTTGTCTTGTGTTTGCTCTGCTATCGACCCACCCAAACCCAAGCTGGTTTCACATCATAGGCCATGTTGTTGTCTTAGACCAGGACTAAACTTGTGTAGAGCAAATATGGAGGTGTTTGTACCGCAGAGCCAGAACATATAACACATATCCTTGTCCTGTTTCCTTGCTAAGAAAGGAGTAATATATTCAGGGATGTCTCCCTTAGTCTTCTCCCAGCAGACTACCCTTGGCTTTCTGCTTTCCTCCCTGCATGCCACATTCTTGTAGTGCAGGCCTGGGCTGTGGGCTGTGTTTAAGGCAGGCTACAGAGCAAGGAACCAGCCCTGCATTCATGGAAGCAAGCACTGTGGACATCAGTCCCATGCTGGAAACTGACTGGAATAAAGGAGCCTAAACCACTTAGGTTTAAATATGACCGCAGCACCTTTCTCTGCAGGAAAAATAAATAAATAAATAATGTTATGTGAATAAATATACAAGGTGAAACATTTGCCTATTACTGCTTAGAGCTGACTATTTACGAGTGTTTCACACTCCTTTAAGTTCAGAAGAATGGTCCAAGCAAAGACTTTCATTAGGAATCCAAAGTCTTTGGCAAGTTTGTTGTCTGGTGATGGTTAGTTATTTATATACAGCATAGTAGTCATCACCACTGTGTCTGTATTTAGAGGCATATATAGTTTCAGGGTTTCAGAAAGATTTATTTTTAGTACTTTGGAAAATGTACAAGGTGAAGCTCAGGTGAAGATGGGTAACATCGGGAAACTGAGCCCCTTCTCTACTCAGCAGGTAGATTGTAGGGGCTCTGGGTAAGAAAGCACAGTATCAGCAATGATACAGTGTGTATTACAAGCAAGGGTAAAGGGCAGCTCTCTAGGACAAGACCTGTCAAAAGTGGCATCTCAGAGAAAATCTGATCATAGCATGTGAGTCTAAATAAAGCAATTTGGCACCATGACTTCTAAAGATGTCAGTGTGAGTTAAGCTGCTTATTGCAAGGTGCTGCTACCTGATTTTTTTTCCTGGAGACCTTGGAGAGCTCTGGGTGTAAGTAAACTGGTAAAGGGCCATTGACATCCACTAAGTGGGTACTTGGCTTTCTCACAGTGCAAAGGATGGAGAAGGAAAGAGAAGGCAAAGGAAGAGCTCTAGCTTGCCTTTGCGTCATGCTAGAAGACTAGTTTGTATGCATTTTCAATTAAAAATAACAGTAACAATAACAGACAAGAAAAGCAACTACTTTTTTTTCTTTTTTTTCTTTTGACTTTTTAATTTTTTTACTCACAAGAATGTAGACAATCCCTGATGAGGATTTTTTGGTAGAGGCCCTCATATAAGGAACATTTAATTAACTAAATCAGGACCTTCATTTTACAAACTTTGACAAAATGATGTTTACAACATAAAAACTCAATAGCATCTTCTTTTATAATTCTCAACGATGCTTAATCCATTAAACATTGTAATGCAGAATGTTTTGTTTCCATCATGTAGGAAGGGAGTTGACTGAAGTAAATGACAGCCTTCCTAGCAGGTAAAGGCCTAGGTGGTAAATCTAGTCATAGGGAGAACCTCAGATATTCAAAATCTATATTTTTCAATGGATCATGTTTGACTCTACCAAAGGGAAGATGAGATGAAGCCAAAAAATAATTTTGCCTGTTTCTTTATTGAATAGAGAGCCAAATGGAGGATCTGACTTCATGGATGAAATTCAGTCTGTCTGACAGAAATTCAAATATCTGACACCTGATATTGGACTTCAATAAAATATAGGTAGGTCTTCCATTACACCTTGCAGCCCTGTGGGATGTCGTTGATCCTTAGAGCATCTGAAATAATACAATACATACTCTACATGAGCCCATCAAACAGCTAAACTCTGCATGTGCTGAAGCTGGGGAGCAGAGAAGGCCAGAAGAGTGTTTGCTACACTAAACACACCAAGGAAATTGGTTTGGTTCTTTTGTTTAACAAGGGAAGACCATCTGCTTTCATGGTTTGCACACTAATATCCACATCAGACTGCTGAGATGGCAAATTCGTTTTCATTGGGAGTCCTAACTTGCCTGCAGAGATGCAAATGCAGCGCTGCACTCCCAAAGCGGAAATAAAGTGCCCAATTTCTCTCCTCTTTAAGCCAGTGGTGAGGCAAGTTGTATCAGTTGCAGTATCTGATGAGCTGGTATCACTTCTAAGCTGTTTTAGAATTGGAATCTGCAAATCATTGCGTCACATCATATCTACTTGCACAGCTAAACCAATTGCAAGATCAACAGCAGTTCTGGTTTGTGCAAAGTTATGTTGAATGCAGTAGAGCTAGTAACTAGGGTCATTAGTGAGTAGCACTTTAAGATGAACATGGCGTGATGTCTGCTTCACTAAATAAAATGGATATTTATTTTTGTTTTACTTTTTTCTACCCTGATGTGGAAGGGGATCTGGACAAACTTTACCAAATCCCTTGCACTTTATCAAATCTCAAACAGCAACAGCTGCCAAACTGAGGATGGCTGTGTGACTTCATTATTATTGGTTTCTTTTCTTCTTTCTCAGAGGCAGAGCATTCACAATGATATATTGTTACTCTCTGTGATAGATAGTTGTGTCTTTATAGCTGTTATATACAGCTGAGTCCTAAGCCCTAAGTCCTGTTTGCAGATCTTGCGTGATAACTCTTGCTTAGAGCTCTGTGGAAAAAACAGGGCCGTGTTACACGAAAAGGAACAAGCAGAAGTTTGTGCCAAGGAGATGGGAGTTGGCATTTCTTAGAGAGCTCTGCAATTCTCTTGAGGAAAAAAGGCTTATCCTGGAAATAAATTTCATTTATACTGGCTCAGGAGAAAGGCACCTCCAGGAGGTCACACATACACATGGCAACTTTTCCATCTCAGAGTTCCTTTCACAGATTAAATATAAAATAAGAATAAAGCACTGTGCAAGTAACTGGATGTGCAACAGAAGAAAAACTGCTGCTGCAGCAACCAGAGTAAAACTTAATACAGTGGCTCACAGCCAGCATTGCTCTTATAAGAGCACTCTAATGTCATGCCCTTCCATGCTCCTTTCTACCCCATGTTGTCTCACATTGGACATCAGTAAACCAGGAAAAAAACAATGACAGAAATATTTCATTTTCAGCAGAATCGGCTCCCTATTTTGGCTTACTGTGTGAGCATGCAAACAGCTGGAATGGCTTCTTCTGGCGGTGGTGCCAATTTAAACTGTTCGTGGAATTAAACAGACTCCCAGAGAGGAGCTCTGGGAAGGATTAACAGAAATATTGCAGGGCCTTGCATGATGAGGAGGCTGATTTGGTCACTGATGTCCAGGCTGCCAAAGCAGATGCTGTTCCCATGCTGAGGAAACGAATCCCTCTAGGTTTATGCATGTACAATTTCCATCGTGTGTGTCCAGTACAGGAAGGTACATGATCTTCCCACCCGTCCTGCAGAAGTGGAGGGGTATTTTCCCTGCACTACCTGCCTTTGGCATGAAAAGCATCCTACTGCAATCTGGACTAACGCACAGTCAAGTTCAACTGTCTTCATGTAGACAGCAAAATGCTTAAGCACAACATGTGGGATCTGCCTCCTGAGGTTTGCAGCATTTGGAGTCACACTACTACCTCCTTGGAGTGTTCAGTTTCTCTGGATCTTTCTTTTCTTTTTTCTTTACTTTTCTTTTCTTTTCTTTTCTTTTCTTTTCTTTTCTTTTCTTTTCTTTTCTTTTCTTTTCTTTTCTTTTCTTTTCTTTTCTTTTCTCTTTTCTTTTCTTTTCTTTTCTTTTCTTTTCTTTTCTTTTCTTTTCTTTTCTTTTCTTTTCTTTTCTTTTCTTTTCTTTTCTTTTCTTTTCTTTNTCTTTTCTTTTCTTTTCTTTTCTTTTCTTTTCTTTTCTTTTCTTTTCTTTTCTTTTCTTTTCTTTTCTTTTCTTTTCTTTTCTTTTCTTTTCTTTCTGCAGGAAAGATAAAGACAAGGGATGAATGAATGAAAATGTAAATGAAAGTGTATTTCTGAAAGGTTACAACCAAAATAACAATGCCTGCATGAGTAATACAAGTCCTAAACAGTCAGTGATATATAACTACTATTATCTGCAGTGATTTGTTGTCTAACATCTCCAATATAAAGTTTGTTCTGGTCTAACAGTTTTTATTATTCTTTGACATGCTAAAAATTTTAGCTCAACAACTAAATGGGAAGGCAAGTAAGACATTTTCACAAAATTTCTATGCCTAATTGTCTTCTTTTATTTTTTGAACACTTTTCTATCACTTTTTGCTTCAAGTGTAACTTCAAACGTTTGTAAGCTGAACCCAGATAGACTCATTTCCATCTGCTGAATCTCTTTAAAAGAAGAACAGAAATTTCTTTATATCCATGAATAAAAAACTAAGATTTCTTGCAGCAAGCCACCATTACTAAATCTCTTTTTCTGTGACTTAGAATCTCAGTTATTAAAAGAATACAACCGCAAAGATTTTAATAGCATTTTTGCAATCTACACCACATAAAAACTGATGCTTAAGACAAATTAAAAGCAAATAGAAAATGGTAGATTTATAACTGTAGATATACAGTTCCTTAGTAAAAACAGGATTTGTAAAAAAAGAAATAAAAATCTAGAAATCAGACAGAAGTATTTTTGGATTTTACACTGCCATCACAGTATCTCTTAGCTTCCACCTGAACTCCAGGCTCTGATACTGTCTTGAAATAAGTTAAGGTGAGTGTTTCATCTTTGAATTTTCCCGTTCAAAATAATTCAGTCTTATCTGTCATTGCTGACAAGTGATTATAGACATTTCTAATGAAGGTTTTCACCATTATGTTTTTGTTTTTTCCTCCATTTGTGAGATTTTTGAGAGGTTTTTGAAATGAGACTATGTATGCTGCAGCTGTAGGGGAGCTCTGACAGTATATATCTTTATCCATCTTTGAGCACTTGGCACCCATACAGAGGCTGGGACTTCTAAGTCAAATATATATAAAATATATACAAATATATAAATATATATATTTTAAAATGTCCCCCAATGTTAAAAACTAGAAATAAAATAGCAGGTGAAAAAAAAAAAGTGAGTTGGCAGCTTGGAGAAAAGGGGAGAGCTTCAAAAGGCTCCAGTGTGAACTGCTGAGGTGATGAGGAGAGCTATATTCTTCAGTCCCTCACGCTTCTCACTGGAAGCACTTTGGGGGCCAAGGATGAGGAAAGGAGATGCGCTTGGCATTGACTCCTCCACTTGCAAGGAGGAAAGACTCCTCCACCCCTTCCAGGAAATCAGTAAAGCCTCTAAGACTCCTATCTGATAGCTCATTATTAACTTCTCCCTTAAGCTGTGATGAGTTGCAAGCAAGAGATGTGCTGAGTATGCCACTAATAACTGCAAGTAATAACTCAGGCAGAAGCAACAGTCTTTAAAGGATTGTATTACAATGGGACATGCAAAAAAATAGCAGGCCTGGAAGTTCAGCCTGATCTGGAAGCATTTTCTTGTGCAGGGTTATTTTTAATCAGACCCTCTTTACAAGCAACAGTCCTCCTTTGCCTCTGTTGAGACTTCTGTTCCATGGTGACTTTTTGCATCTGTACTTTATATAGTCTTCATCAGACTGTCTGTGAGGATGATATGGGAGACCACTAAAGGCCTTTCAGCAGCTGAAACAAAATACATTACTCTCCTCTTCTCCACTCAGGTGGTCACGTCATCATAGAAGGCTGTCATATTCAACAGATGTGCTATCCCCTTTGTAAATACATGTCTATTTCAAATCACTTTCTTGTCCTTAATATGTTTAGAAATGACTTTTGAGGCTATTTGCTTTAATAAGGAGATATAGTTAGCTTATAGTTCCACTGATCCTCCTCCTGCCCCTCTTGAAAATGTAGGCCACATCGGTTTTCTTCCAGATTCAGTAACATTTCCTGATCATCACAACCAATCAAGGATAATTGTAAGTGACCTCACAATGGCATCAGTCAGCTCCTTTAGTCTTTTTGGATATTATACATATATATAGTACCCTGCATATCCCTACAAGTCCCTTCCAACCTTAACTATTTTGTGATTCTGTGATTCTGTCAATGTATATATCTATAAAATATATATTATAAATATTATAGATATTGTGTATTTTATATATTGTTTTATATATATATGTGTTAGCATTGTTTTAGATTTGAGTAACATTTGGTACACTTGTTTTCAGATGTATACTGTTTTTAAGCTAGGATATGCTTGCAGAAGGTTCTATAATATTCAACTAAGTGAAAACAGAACTGCCTTAATGACAATGACCTTTTAATATACTGACTCATCATGACTCTTGTGTTCAGCCTCTAATGTATCCTTTCCAAGTAACTTCCTTGGAACTATGGTGTCAGAAAGAGAAATAGGCCAAAAGCTGCTGGAAAAATCCTGCTATTGTGTAAACAAAGGTGTTTGGATAAATGAGGTGTGTAGGGAGGTATTTACCGAACGAAAAAGAAAAGAAGAACTGCTGTGTAAAGAGAAGATGCGATTTTTCTAATTCTTCTCAGGAATTTCCTTTTCTTTCATAATTACTCTCCCTGACAGCATGGTCTCCCAGCTCATGATGAATCTGCTGCTATCACATTCAATGCCACAATTTTTAGAAGGGACCTAAAGAGGTAGGAGCTGGAATTTCAAAGGAGCCAATAGCCAGATGTTTCAGCTGGGCTGCAGCCAGATATTCAAAATCAAACAGATCACAAAATGAAGAATTCTTCAAAATGAGAAAATATGGCCACCTCTTTGGGGGCTTTAATAGGAGTTGAGCTCTTTTGAAACAAATCCAGTATGAGATTACTAAATGCCTCAAGACGTCAGCTGTACATTTAACTCCTTTGGTTTCTTTGGAAGGAATGAGAAATGCTTTAAATGAGGTCCTGAAGTCTATATTTACTGACTTCGTATATTTCTGAAGAAAACTGTGAGGGCTTGTGTTATGACTCGTGCTAGGGCAAAGGCTCAGATAAAGTTTCAGGTGACTAATATAGAGATTTCTAAAATGTATGTACGCCCAAATTTTCATTTGTCACTGCTGGTTTCCATCACTCGTCCACATCATTCTGTATTAATAACTTCCCTAACAAGCTGTACTTCTTAAGTATATAAAAGTTTCTCTTCAATTAATCTAGCCCCATTAGGTCAAAGTAACGCTGCTATGAATATGATTCTCCTAAGGTAGCATTGGTTTATGTGTTTCAAACTTTTATCAAGATACAGTCATAGCTAAAATAGCCTTGCACTAGAAGAAAGATGGAAAAAAAAGATCCATCCAGCTGGGAGAGGCTTGACTGCTTCCTAAAATAAAGATTAAAAGGAAGAATAATTGAAATGCCTGTTTTCTCCAAAAGATTTCCAACTCTTCCAAAATCCACTGGGTCAGTAACAGTGCATCTAGTTGAAATAGCAGTTTCTCAGGAACTTTGCTAATAAAAGTACATACAAGATTACTTTGTCAGACAGACTTATTCAGATATTTCAGTTTGTTAAGTGCTCTGACATCCTTCAGTGGAAAGATTCATGATTCTGTTAAAGTGGAAACTGACTCAAAGGTCTCATCAAAAGGATGGTTAGTAGTATGAAATATAGTAACTTAGAAAAGGGATAAAAGTAGCTGAGAAGTGATAGGCACCTATACCATGAAGCTGAATGGATAAGTAATTGCTGTGTATCATAGTGGAAGAACTGAGAGGCACACAGAGATTTCTGGCAGCTCACAATATGTATCAGGCAAGACATTTAAAATAGAAAGCAAAATAGTAAAAGAAGCATGCCTTGATCTCTCTCCTGCAGGATGGGAAGTATGGAATTCATGCCCATGCAAAGCAATTGAGACAAAAAGGGCAGATAGTAGGAAAAAAAAAAAAAAAAAGAATTATATAAATCCATAGAAATTAGTGCTGGCAACAGTTCAGAAATTTCCAGGTCCTAGAAACTCCTAGATTACTAAATAGAAAGATTAGGCTGGGTTACTGCAAAGGAACATTTGGTAAATTCATAAAGGAATTAAAGCTTTCCTGAGAGAGATGGATCTTCTGTGTAACCCCACCAAGCAAGTCTGGAAAGACAGTAGATATCAAATAGTATGAACGACAGTATTAAGTCGTTCCCTTATAATTCACTTCTTTTCAGTATCACTGTCTTCAGTGCTACAGATTAGCAATTCTATCAGCACTGTCGCTGACTCTATCATCTGAGGCATTCACATTCAGTAGTATATTTACACTCGCTTCATCCATGCTACACCACATTTAAAAAATAAAATAAAATAAAATAAAATAAAATAAAATAAAATAAAATAAAATAAAATAAAATAAAATAAAATAAAATAAAATAAAATAAANAAAATAAAATAAAATAAAATAAAATAAAATAAAATAAAATAAAATAAAATAAAATAAAATAAAATAAAATAAAATAAAATAAAATAAAATAAAATGGCACAAGTAAGAATTTGGCCTTACTTATTATTTCCTATACACCATACTTATTGTTTTCTGTGAGGCCTGACAAGGACAGCAATCTATATGATAACAGACAGACAGAAAATATTCTATAATCTTCCTTCCAGGTTTAAATGCTGGAATAGATCCCATGGGGCTGATCCAAAACCTTCTAAAGTCAACAGCAAAAACTCCACTACTTTTCAGAGGGGCTTGTGGTAAGATTCATGCTAGAGTTGATCCTAGGGGACATCTTAGGCAGACAGGAGAGCATGAGATGATTAGTAAGAGTATTTCAGCTTCCCTGTTAAGCAATGGTTTAATAAAAGCAGTTTTCACAAACGATGTTTCACAATAACCAGAGGATGTTACACTGGTGGTTACACATTCAAAACAGCTCCACAGGCATCAGCAGATCAAACTATTTGGCCAACTGAATGGAGTTACAAACCAAAACAAACAGACCCTGCCTTCAAGCAGCAGTAACAGTCTTGCCATTAATTCCTGCGTTTTTCATAATAAAACAACACTAGGCAACCCCAGCAAATCCCTCAGACTAAGCGAAGCCACTTGCCAGCTTCATCAGCAAATATCCTTCCAGGATGTGATCGCAGGGTAGGGCTTTCCCTGTGGGATAACACAGTGTAAGTGTATATAACCCAGCAGCTTGCTGCTTCTATCTGTTCATTTGTATCGTACTGTGTCCTGCCTCAGTGCAAGGTGTGGGATGATGCAAGATGATTATTCTCCCTGAAACTCTCAGGATCAAGAGATCTCTTTTCTGCTCTTATTTCCAGTGATACCAGATAAAAAAACATGAGTTTAAGTTTGGAAGGAGAGTGCTGTGAGGGGGAGAGGAGTTGTGGAGGAGTGCTGGTGACTTGCCTCAGCTGAAGATCTGGCCACTGGCATAGAAGACTTACTTGTCAGGACAGCAAGACAAGCAAGCAAATGTGCTTGTCTTGCTGTTTTTAGACATTCTTATCACAAGAAAAAGCCAAATAAATATGTAGAAGTCAGTGTTGCAGATTCCTGTTTCTTAGATGCTACTTTGGGAAAAGCACAGAACTTGTGCAGCTACTCCCTCAGCTATTCAATGTCAAATAAAAGAAAAAAAAAAGAAAAAAGTGCTATCTTTTTAATCTGCATTCATTTGGAGTTGTTTTTTCCCTTATTTTGAGATAAAGGTATTCGTTTTTTTTATTTCTTTAGTATCCTTCCTCCCACCCTCTCCCCAAAGTGCAGGGCTCATTTCAAGTGAAATATTCCAGTAAGTTAGCTGTCTGGACAGCAAAAAAGATTTGTTACCAAAATTTATTTTTCTTCTTCCTCTTCTTTCTTTCTTTCTTTTTTTTTTTCCTTCCTTTATAAAGTATTTATGCTTATTTCTATGCCTTGGGGGAAAACTCAAGCCACTTGGCTGCTTACCATACCCCTATTCAATCTGAACAGTGCTATATCTGTGATGGGGGAAAGACTCATCTATTTACAGTACTGAGGATGTTAAACTTGGAAATATATTTTTAATTATATTTTTAACCTGGAATAGAGCTGTGCATGGTTACAGACATTTCTTCATTTAGATTTTGGGTCTTTCCAGCAATTATGGCCCAGATCCAAGTCCCACTGACGTCAATGGGATTCTCTCCATTGACTTCAAGGGGAGCTTGACCAGGCCTTGCCTGGAGGAACATGGCCAAGACAGGATAAAGCCTCCCACTCTCCCACCCAAGGAAAAATGCTGGGAACTCGCCAGCACTTAGGGGCCACTATTCTCTGTTTGCCTGATATTTTCTGACAAATTTAGAATTGATCTATTCCCATTTAGATTTCTCCATAGCTTCCATGAATTTATTCCTCTGTGCATCCACACACCTATTCTCCCTCATGTCCCACTGGCCTGCACTAGCCCTACTCTTGCATTTTCATTGCTCCAAGCTTCTTCCCACTTCTTAGATCATTGGTCCTAATGCTGGTTCATAAAACCACTAGGGCAGCTCTAAAATCAAACAGCATACCATCTACCTTCTGTGATGCCCATCTACCTGTTGCCTTCATTTTCCAGGCCTTTACTCCAAAAAATTATGAAGGGGAAAAAAAAAAGGACCAGCTATGTGCTCTCATGCTTTACACTGCTTATTTTTTTCAGATGAGTTTGCCCTGTACAAAATAAAAATAGCTACAAGCATTTGGTGCAATTGCCAGTTCCTACCTCTAGTGAGGTCAGGTGAATTTTCCTATTGACTCCAGCAGGAGCAGGGCTCCTACAACATGAGAAGGGAAGGGAAGCAGATGATCTGCAGAGGAGCCCTTCACTCTCCTCTCACCAGTTAACACCCAAAAGCCAATTAGCCTCGAGTCATAGCACTAATTACCCAGGGCAGTGAGCCATGCTTACATAGCTATTCAGCTTCCAGGAGTCATCTTGTATCCCTGCACTGTGCTCTGCAAGCAAACAGCGCTTTGGATCCTGCAGGAAACCTCTCATATGGGGCTGCAGCAAAGGCTCTTGTTGGCTTAGGAGGCAATGGGATAAGAGGGAAGGCTGGCTGACACAAAGTGAAGACAGATCAGATATGCAGGAATACAAGAGATGAGAGGAAGGGCACAGAGGATGGAGAAAGCATATCATATCATAAGGTTGGAGAGCAACCATTTGGATTTTGGAGCCCTTGTGTCCTGCTCACTCACCTTCCTAGGTTTACCCACTCACCGTCTGCAACAGGTTTCCTCACTCCTCTCTCTCTTTCCCCCTCCAGATAAGCAAAGCATAACTTTGAGCCATCTAAGCCAAAGCCAGTCATGGGCACATCTGGGTGTCTCTCGGCTCCCAAAGACCTGCACCTAAAATCTTCCGAGAGTAGGAGTTCAGTAAAGAAAATCATTGCCCAGAATGGGACATGTGGGATTCCAATTAGTCCTTGTAAAATTCTTTATAGAAATGATATAAACCCAGGAAATCTCCGGTACATAAAAATAAGCCCATGTCTGCTTTTTCGTTTTTTTTTTTTTCCATCCACATTCGATAATCTCAGAAGTGGAACCATCTGCTGATCATGAGATAGGCAGTAATCAACAGATTTGTGTTCTTCCGCTGAACCTTTAGTAAAAGTTAATCCAAAACTAAGGAAAATAACATTCCTCTTAGCTTACTTTTTTCTTTCCCCTTTCTCTAGCTTAGAAAAGCATCGGTCTCCAGAGAGAGGAATACAATATTCTGGCCAAGGACAGAAAAATTTGCTTTGTGCCATTTGCTGGACTCAGCTACAGTTTTGGCACCCAGAAGCAACCAGAACATTTTTTTCCCACATTTTTTTGGGAAAGGAAACACTATGTAGTTACCTGTCTAGGTATCTGCTCTAGGGAATGGAAAAGAGAAATCTATGCACTGATTTTGTCTCAAGAGAGGCTTATGCTCCTTACTCTAAACACATTCTATGTTGAAAATACCTGTGGCATTTTTTGTCAGTGCTCAGAGAGTCTAACTGGATGCAAAGTCTTGCAAACCTGAACACGAAAATGGAAAAAAACTACCTTTCTTCTACAAAGAGTTCTCTTCTGTAAATGACTAACAAGAGAAATGAATGGTTGCAGTGATTCGTGCAGTGGGACAATGAGCAGGAAAAACATTTCCAGGTGTAGACTGATCACATTTCAGTAGTACAGGGAACAATGACAACTTATATTGGGTAAAGATCCAACTCACCTGTGTCCTTTCAGTTACCTCTGTGGCTACATCTTCCAAATGTATTTTATTTTTAACTCTTTTTGGTATACACCCATAGAAAAGGACTATTTTAAGGACCTAACTATTTTTGGTGGTGTCATAGTCAAGACAGAAGGATAAGTAAATAGACAAACAAATAAATAAGTAAATAAATATTTCATTGCAGCTTGCTTTGGCAGAGGATGAATTTGTGCTTTATTTACACACATATATATCATGTATTTTTAAAAAGAGTTGTAAATGGCAATGTTGACAGCCACAAAGACCTCAGGCCAAATTACTTCTCATAAACATTGAATTAGGCCAAGGTGAATAATGTGATAAAGAATCATATGAATTCAAGATGAGGAAAAGTAAATGAGTCCTTCCACCTGACTATGCAATACTGCTTCCTCCACTACAGCCTCTTGGACAGCTTCGTTGCCTGAATCATTGGAAAGATTAATAATAATGTGCCTCTGGTAATAATGGGTTGAATCCTCTTGTGCGTCATGTGCAGCAGAATTCAGCTGATGATGTTGGTGCTTATGCTGCCATTCCTTAGTAATCAACCAATCTAGCAAAAGACAATTTGCTTGAGATGTATATTGAAGAGTTCCTAGGCTGCTGTAAACCTTACTATCACCAGGAATAAAAGTTGCCTAAATCTTTTGCTTGAGCAGGAAGGAATAATCTTCATTTCTTAGGTTGTGGTTGAAAGGAAAAGAAGGTGAGACTAAAAAGACACAAACCAAAACCAAAATTATCCCCCACACTGCCTACAGAGTATTCTGTTATTACGGGGCTAAGATACTGTCAGAAGTCTCAGGCTCATTCCCTCAAGGACTTGCTGTTATTCTTGATTGACAAGACATGCAGTTATCTCTCTTGCTTTGTTTTCTCTTTTTACTGACAACTATATTGTTTTCTGGTAGCACCAGGAAGGTTCTAAAAGAAATTGAGTTTGTAGATGGGTGGGTGCATATGAGAAATTTGCCTGGTAAAATAAGATACTCAGTACCTGTATCTTGTATCCTGCACCTTAGAATACAGCTATCTGAGACTTAGATACATCTTTCTTTGCCATAATAAGTAGTTTAGGACATTTAATAAGTTTTGAGGGAACAGAGGAGCTGAGTTGCTGTCATCAAAGCCACAGATATAAAATATTATCCACTGAAGGCCAATGAAATGACTGGAAGTGTTTTGTAGGAAATTACACAGCAAGGACAGGATAGGATAGGACAAGAAAGGAAATAGTACAAGTTCAGCATGGAATAAATGAAATGAGGAATAAATGTGTCTCAGAAAGTTAGTATCTCCTATCCCTCAATCTTATTCTTATACATTCTGTAGCAATTAGCATTAAGTCATACATAGAGAGGATGGAGAAGTCACTTTTTTTCTTAATTGCACAGATAAAACATAGCCAAACATGTAGACAGCATTCTGCTATCTATATTGTTGCACTCCATTGTCAGACAGGGTTAATTCTATCATCACTTTCCATATCATAATTCTTTTACTTTGCTTCTCTTTTGCACCTGTTTGACAGAGCTTCAAAGGTGAGAATCTGGCCCTGACTAGCTGAGACTGTAGGCTCAACACTCCCATTTGCTGTTTCATCGTGAACAGACTATTTACAGAGGAGAGGCCAAGCTCTGCTTCCAATTATGCCAGAATATACCTGGATTAGTGCCACTGCCTTCACGGGTTACACTGGCCTAGAGTAACTCGGATCAAAATCTGGAACGGAGAGACAAAGGCCAAGGGTTATTTTAGGAGAGGCCTGTTCTTCATTGACTCTTAGAGAAAGCAGTAGTAGATTTAGGGTGGGAGAAGTAAACAAACATATATACACCCACCATAGCTTCTCCAGCTCAGAGACTGTGGAATTCCAAACATCTGGAGCTCATCATCACTCTGGCCTCATTGAAATAATTATTTAATTAGCCTCCTTTTCACTTTCTCTATTCCTCCTCCCTTCTGTTTCCTTCACCACCCAATTCCCAGATGCCAAACTTGATTTGAAAATTCCTACCAGAACTGAGCTTCTTCCATGGGAATTTATTTTGTAGGAAACATTTCTATTCAGGCTTAAACAAACATTCTCAAGACTACAGTATCTTGTCACAAAAAAATTTCCCCTCACCACAGCAATTAAAAATGGTGTATTGTTTCTATGCTTTCTATTATTACTTACAAATTTTGAAAGATATAAGCCAAGCAATGTACATCTCTCAAGTATGGGAATCATAGTAGAGGTTACTACCAGACATGGTAGTGGATCACACCACAAACTTACAAATATAAAGCTAATCTGAGATTCCTTCTCAACTGGGAAAAGAAAAGGCAGATCTGAAGACTCATTTGAGCAGCTTTTTAAGTAGAAGAACATCAAACTGGACTAGGAAGATGGATGCCATCCCAAAAAAACAGAAAAACACAAATATCTCTGCCTAGACAATGGAATAATGAGAAATGTGATACCAGCACCAGAGGAGACTGAAACAATAAATGTTTCTAAAGGACCAGAATGGAGCATAGCAATTTTTATTTTCCTGGTTACCACACACAAAAAAAAATGCAGGAAATGAAGTATGTTGCAGTATAATAATGGTTCCTGCTATAGTAGTGTAATGACTCCATGTGTGGAGCATAGGACCAGAGTAGACCAAAATCTCAGCTGCAAGCTGAGCCAAAGCAGATGAGAACCAAACAACAAAACAAAACAAAACAAAACAAGATAAAACATATATAGTCTCCTATCCCAGGACAAAGCCAAATTGACAATCTGCTGACTTCTGTGTGGAAATAACAGTTCTCCTTGATTTATTCAGAATGTGAGAAAATACATTGATCTCATTTTCTGTCACTGGAGGAAAGTCTGTTGATGTCAGGTGAAACTGAAATAAACCCATAGGCTGTTCATGGCCTAGACACCACAGAAGGGAAGGCTGCATTACAAGCTACATTTTGCCTTTTGCAAAATTCAGGTGCAACTTGTAAATAGGATCAAGAGAGAGATGGAGAGCTTGGTGTCTCAGAGATTTTTCAGTAATATATCCCATTTCTCACCTTGGAAGATCAATATATCTGTACCTTTCGGATTATCTGTTTACTCAGGATCCCCAGCTACTACATGAAGCAGTCTAACAGATCAGGATAGAAGGCCCAGTGAGCTAGAAAAAGTGGCAGGCCAACTGGAAAAGTCTCTTTCCGTGTCTATGCCCACTCCAAACCTCCTCTGCTGCATACAAATTTTATTCTCTCCTCTTTGAAAATATATAAAAAAAGAAACAGGAAAATAAGATCACTTTTGTAATTCTCCGTGTCCTGATCATTGTGTTTCATTTTGCGTGGACTAAAGTTTAGTATATAGGAAAAATAAAAGAAAAGGGGCCATTGATACTTGTTATTTGGATTGGCACATAGGCTTTTCTATAGCTATTCCTGAAGAAAGGGGGAAATTATTTTTGTCTGCATCCTCGTCCTGAGAAATTCAACAATAACTTTTTTGATCACATTGGGAGCAAGAGGACTGACTGCAAACCTAGAAACGGCTTGGAGTAGTGCCCATATTTCTATCACTATGCCAAGCACTTTATAGTTCAAGCCTCTGAATCAAGTTCCCTCACCAAAAATAACTGGTTTGTGCCCAGATTTCTGATAAAAAGATAGTCACTTGAGCACAATATCCAACATACAATGCCCTAGTAGAAGTATTGAGTCCCAGTAAATCCTGTATTTTCTCCTACTTCCCACAGAGTGACCTTATATGACCTTATCTGACACTCTGAAAGAAGTTAAGGATGTTACCAGGTAAAAGATGTTTTCTGATCATCGTACCTCAAAGCTCCCCTAGATGCTTGATTCTGGTTTGTGTGGTTCTTGAGCGCCATGACAATGATGGGAGCCCATCAGAACATTTTTAATAAACAATATTAATGGCAATGCTCATTAGTGTCATGTAATAAAATGTGTAAGAGCGGTTATGATAGAACATTCTTAGCAAAGCGTATTTATATTGACTGATTAAATCCAGCCCTCAAGGAGAACAGTGACAATGTAAACAAGTATAGCAATGTAAACAAGTTCAGAAACAATCCACTGCAATTTAGCTAAAGAGAAGGCAGATGAAAAAATGCCAGGAAGCTAAGGGTCATTTATCTTGCTATATCTCATTCCTTATGAATCTCTGGGAAGAGTAATTATTTTTCACCTGCTGTATCAACAGCAGTTGCTCATATCATAATTAATGGCTAGTTAGTGTCACAATTAATGATTACTATTTTCATCCCAAGGGAAAAAGAAGTAGAGTAAGAATTTGGCCAGAAATAAAAATGGAATGTAATTGCCTTCTGTGTCGTCCGAAAGATCCTGAACAAAATTCCCTCACCAGAAATCAAGACACTGAAATGGACAGGTACTTTGTAAACTGTCATATCTTTGTTTAAATGGAAGAACTGGACTCAAGATAAAGACTTTCTGCAGTCTGAGATGTTCAGATTGCACATTCTATAGTTCAACACTCAACTCAAGGCTTTTGTTAAAAAATATGATCTTCCAGAGAAATCAGAGTATCTTTAAACCAGGCGTTTGTTTTTGGTCTGTTTCCATTGTGGAAACTTTCCTTGCTTTTCTGACAGATACATATATGTAGCCAAATACCAAAGAGATGGAGGCCATTACTATCAATTCTGCTGTGGTAGCACAGGCCTCAAAACAGATTGCCCGACATGTTTCGGCAGGTGAGTAGGCACGCTGTGGAGCCTGCAAAAAGCTCTGTGCCATTACACTGCCAGCAATACTGGAATTCACCTTCCAAAAATTATCCTAAATAAGTAGAAACGACATAAAAAGCTACAAAGTACACCTACCAGGCCGGTATAGCTGGTGGTTGCTAAAGCAGTAGAAATTTAATTACCTGAAAGCCTACTTTTGCCTAATCACAAATCTTCCCTATTTTACAAATTTGGTCCCCTTAGGACCCTGCTTCATCAGTGTAGTTAGAACTAGCAGCAGGAGAGGAAGCAATCTCAGCTTTTTGCCCTCCACCTCTACCTCCTAGGTATCTGCTAAAGGGGCTTTGTCCTGTTTAGACCACTAAAATTACAAACAATTCCTTCATGGTTTGTATTCCCTTGTGCTCTCGCCTCCCCGGTGCTGTCCTCTGTGCCACATGTCCCTCCTTGAAAGCCCCATTCTCTTATCCTTCTTTCAACTCGTCTCACTTTATCCAAAACATGGGAGATTCTTATTTCAATATACATCAAGTAAATCTGTTGAAATATTTGTCAGAAAACAATGTGGCTGAAATGAGGGGAAAGAAAAATAGAAAAAAAGAGTGGAGAAAAAATCTGCCAAAGATATTGAACATCAACATGCCATTACTGGCATATAAACTTCTTTGCAAATAATGCAAAGGTGACTTATTCTAGAAAAAGACATAATTGCTTAAGTTGTCCAGAAAAATTATTTTTTTTTCCTTCAGCTCCTCCATAGGCTCACAAGCCTGTGAATACCAGACTGTTTGGACTCCTGTTCTGCTCTCCTACCTGTACATTTACTTTTGTATTTAGAGACACAAGGGAAACAGGTGGTGGAATTGTTGACTAGATCCAGATGGCGTAATGGCAACAGGGAAA